>OZ010705.1:2427825-2603397 GCA_963932265.1 Thymelicus lineola | reverse complement strand
ACTTTAGATATCTAATAAAGATATTGTAAAGTAACTGACCCGATAATGACTCCGAATATCCCCAGCTCGGAGACCAGGTCCACCAGCGGGGGCGGCACCGGAGCCCCCGGCCGGATAACGTAGCCTGACACCTGTATATCCGATTATAACTATACTAATAACCGCCCTCGGCTTGCTTCGGTTATCGTATAGATACCTAATTTTTTTACACGCTTTATTTTAGTAAAATATAGCCCATGTTACTCAGAAATCAGAACATTACAGCGAAAGGGTGAAAGAATTTTTAAAAATCGGTCCAGTAGATTTTGAGTTTATCCATTACTAGGATTCCCTGTGTTGTGGAAGACCCAACACCTTCCTCTTACATGTTTGGATGTGTGTGTGTGGTGTGTGTGTGTGTGTGTATTATTATATATACGATATATATATGTACTTATGCTAGAAGAGACTAGAGAACACTGAAGAACTTTGACGAAAATTAAGGTCAGTTAACCAATTTTTAACAGCCATTTTGCATTTCAATTTTGGTAATTTTAATAGTCCGAGGGTTTTATTTAGTTTTGTATAAAGGTATGGACTCAGATAAGCAGTGGATTTATGGGCAAATATTGTTACAAACAAACAAAAAACTTTCCTGTTTATAATATTACTTTAGATAAAGAACGTCCCGAGGTTCGGCCATGCCTAGGAACACCGGAGCTTCAATTTAAATATAACAGCGACACAACTGACCAGCGGCGGTAATATCCCTCACTACACTACATCTCACCAGCGGCGGTAGTATCCTCTCCATGAGTATGTACGCGGCTCGCTCGCGGCTGTGACGCATGCGCAGTAACGCGTCACGCACGTCCGCGCCGTACAGGTTGTTGCCGCCGCCCTCGCGCTGCGGCTTCAATACGAACCTGGTCGGACCACAGACACAGATAGTAGAGCGGACTTGAATAATTTGCCGGGGATATTAACCAGGGTGTCTTAAGAGGCGACAGACGGTCGACTTAGTGAAAGACCTCCGCGTAACGCTGGCCATACACGATCAAGTATACTTTCAAGTTTGCAGCGGACTTGACGCGGCATCCAGTAAACTTGACGGTGTTTGGCCACGGTATGACCATCCGGCCATATAGCTATCTCATGCAAACTAGATGCCGCATCAAGTCAAACTGCAAACTTGACAAGTATACTTAATCGTGTATGGACAGCTTAAAGACGCACGCGCGTGGTAGCTGGCCCACCGCCCAGCAGCCGTTCGAGGACGCCGGCGACTGACAGCGTTTGCTGCACCTTCTTTTTATCCATGGTCCTTCGAGTCGGATGGTCCTTCGAGCCGAATGTTCCTATCAAACCACTCACCTCTCAGCATCAGCAAGCGCCATGTCAATAGCCCGTTCTCCCCCCTCGTCAAAGTCCAACGCATACAGCCCGGTGAAGACATCCCTCACGCGCGCGGTGGCCGGCCCGCCGCCCAGCAGACGCTCCAGAACGCCGGGGACTGAGAGAGCTTGTTGCACTTTCTTAGTGCCTGCTAGCTGGTACTGGATGGATGGGCATTTTATTGCGCTGAGGAGAAAGATAAAAAAAGAACTAAATGTTATGGCCCGACTGCTCAGCAGATAATTTCATTAAATTCCATTACTCCGTTTCTGTTCGACCCAGCTTCGTTATGTTGTTATACCTAGTTCAGATGTTTTAGTTTACGTTGCTTTCCTTGTGTAGAAGTAGTTTTTTGTATATTTGTTTAATTAGATAATGTTTTTCATTGATAGGACAGATAATATGGTTACTAATTTTGTATTTATATAATTTTTTGTGTTCACCTCATTTCAGTAATTTAATTTAGAATTAGTAAGTTCGTCGTTTCTGCCGTATTAAGCACACATAGCCCGGCTTGTGTCGATCCTAAGTGATCGACAAAGTTAAGCAACAGCGGGCGGGGTTTTTAGTTTGATGGGTGACCGCTGGTGGCAAATATTGATTGAGTGTTTTCGTGTTTAGGAGGTCACGTAAAACCGACGGTCCCAGTTGTTATTGTAAGATAACAGTCGTTAAGTCATGGAGTCCCTCAGGTGGCATGAAAACTTCCGACACTAGGCCACTAACCCCTCCACCAATCCGCACTGGAGCAGCGTGGTGGAGTATGCTCTAGCCTCCTCAAGAGAGATCCGTTCTCAGTAGTGGGCCATTAATGTGTTGCAACCAAGTGACATTATTTTCAATATTTTAGATATAAACCACTGAGCTTCAAAAATCCAACTCCTATAACCTATTTGCTACTGTTTTAATAACATAATACTAAAGACAATATAAGCATTTAGTGTACTTGAAAATTATCTATACGCTCTTCTTTGTTACTTTATATTTTAATTTAACAACAATAGTTAATACCGCTCTTCGTGCATATCTGTGTGGCCTAATTATTAACTGGTAGAGAATGCATTTAAGCATTAATCTCGCCAATTGTACCGTGATTATGTGTTCAAAAAGTTTAAATAAATAAATAAATATTACGTGGATCTCTCGACGCGCAGTCTTGCGTCCCACTCCCGCGACGATGGATACTGCGCCGGCTCGTACCCCGAGCGGTAGTACACCACCGCCACCGGGTGACCGTCGCTGTTGGGAAACATCATCATCATCATCATCATAATCATCATCATTATCATCATCGCAACACTTTATCTGAAGTTGACGGGGCAAAATATGACAGATGACAAATATAAAATTCTACTACTAATGTCGTAATAACAAATGTCGTATTATACCTCACCTTACTCTATTACATGAAATGAAATGAAATACGTTTTATTCGAAGTAGGTTCGTTAAAACAGCTTTTCGAAAGTCACAACGCCATCGCTTCAACACATCCCTACCGTGAATGGTCCCAGGAGAAGAATCGGCAAGAAACTACCGAGATTATTTTTTCCTACTCACAGTTCTGTTACAGACAGCACTTAATACTACTTATTTATGGCAATATTTAACGTGAAAAAACTCATGTCCAAGCAGTCTTGTCATTTAAATACTCATCAATGTAATACGCTTTCTTCACGACAATACCTTTGACATGAGTTTTAAATTTACAGTTAGAGATAAGAATGTAGCCCTATGTTTAAAGATTTTATTAAAATTTGCCATGCCTTCACATTTATTCGACAAATTATACAGTATTATTTTAGTGTGTGTCAAATATTACACTTACTCCCAATCTACTACAACTACTCGACTACTCCGACTCTACTACTATTTAAGTACTCCCAGTATTAGTTACTCCCATTATAAATACTTCCATTATAAATACTTACAGTATAAGTTGTTTCTTGTCATTTAGCTCAGTCTCCTCATAAATCTCATTTAGTGTTTTCCTGTAAATCTGGAACAAATTGAAATTGCACACATTATAATAATATGACCATCAGGAGATGTGAGATTAAATCCGTAGAGGAACTTAGCGGCGTTCAACGATTTCATTGAAATTCAAAGTTGTGTAATAGCCACTATAGTTATCTTTTATCTTGTCTTTTATCAGAAGGATAAATAGATTTCCTAGCTACTGTTTAGTAAGTTATTACCGGTATATAAAAACTTAGATGGAAAGATAGATAGATAATTATTTAATTTTTATTTTTACTATTTAAATATTATGCTGGCGATTTTATATTGTTATTGTTTTTAACTGAGAATTTTTAAGACAATGTAATTTATTGAAATGTATTATTTGATTTACTTGTAATTTTTATTTCATTTTAATGTAATCAATTTCATTTTAACAATTATTTAATTTTTATTTTAACTGTTTAAATATTATATTGACGTTTATGCTGTTATTGTATTTTTAATGTAATTTTGACTTTTTGTTTTATTTTATTTATTGAAAAATTTTCTTGTATTTAATTAAGATTGATAAGTTAAGTAGTTAATTAGTGTAAGTGAATTGTAAATTCGTTCTAATTAACAATAAATAAATGAATAAATAAATAAATAGATCATAGAAAACTGAGGGTACCTATCCTAACCTCACAAAAATGCACCCACCATGATCTCCGGCCGTTTCTCCGATATCTCAAACTCATGGAACCGCTGATCGCAGATGTTGTAGGAGATCTCCTCGACAACGAAGAGCACCACAGCGTCCGGTACACCAAACAGGTCGAATGCCTCAGTAATGCCTGAGCACAGGCCTGAGAGCGCCAAGTTAGCCGGCATCTGAGGCAAGGAGGTAATTTTTCAACTTCAGTTGGAAAAAAGTCTATGATTATTTCTCTACAAGTACGGCCGACGTATCTTGGCATGTCTGAACTTCGCGCAGAAGGCTGCTCAGTAACATAATTCGGCAATGCTCGGTACGCGGCGTATTATGTCTCAGTCACACGTTAGCATGTTCGTGTCGCTATCTCTGTCTTACATGCGCTAAGGTTTGCAAAGCCTATGTTAAGACGAGCCCAGATACGTCGGCCGTAATGTACGTTGCTTTATATTGAAAATTAATGATAAATATTTTTTTGGCCACATTATTTTAACCTAAACATCACTCCGGTACGATCGACGCACATTGATTCGTCATTTATTATACGTAACGCAAAGGAGTTGAAAATTTTTTGTTGCCCGTGTCGGTGTTATCGTTCGATTATAATGTAAGTCTTCATCAACACTGAATAGGCTTGGCTTTTATTAAGTTAGTGCGCTTTACCATCTAAAATTCTAAACCTTTTATTGAAACTTACCATCAGGTTGGATTGTAGTATTAATTATAATTTTAAAAACTCAATTATTGGTAATTTACCTGTGGCTGTGGATATAAAAAATACACTATTCTATTCTAAGTACTTTGATAGAATCAAATCTAATTTTTCATACGGCGAATTGAAAAAAAAATGAATTCTTTAGACGTGACGCATTTCACTACCCAAAACAGAAAAAAAAAACTTACATTTTTAATAAGTTCAGCATGACCTAACTGCCGCAATATATAGCTGAAAATATAAATAAAAAATAAATTATTTGCAATTTAATTAGACATAAACTTATTCCTTTTTAATCAAATGAATAGAATTGTACATTCATGCTTTAGAAATATATTAGTAGACTTATTTTAATTCCAACATCCTTTAAAAGAAATCACGTGAAAATTAATTACAAAAAATCTTATCACTATTTTTAACTAATCTAATAACTATTTCTAATTAGTTTACTAGTCAACAATACAGTATAAAACAAACTAAACTTCACAAGACAAAACATACACAGCAATACATTTGTTATACAGTACCCATAGATTTACGAGTATAAAGAAATGGAGATATATTTCCACACCTAAATAATTCTTGCCTTGGACAGGCTTTAATCTCTTCGCTATTTAAGGCTAAATAAAAAACAAATAAAAAACTTGGAACACAAAACAGATTTTTAAATATGCCAGTAATATTAAAAATATCTTATTTTACGACTGTCCATAACTAGCATATTATTATAAGGTTGAATATAGACTTTCTTTTACAAGTTTGAATATAAATCAATCTTAGAAATGCCACATGGTGGTGAATCTAGGTGGATGGACTATTAGCAGATTAATATGGCTATATCTTACACCAATTCTGTTTGAAAAAATTAAATAGGTATATTATCTGTATTTTATTTTACTCTCTCCATCTCTTTAAACTAGTACAATATCCATGAAAAATACTATCAACTATACATATGCAATTATAATTGATGCAAACGCCTTCAAAAGCTGTTTCACATGTACAGCCGCGCACAGAAAAAAACTCATGTACACTCATATTCACTCATGTACACTCATATACACTCATGTACACTCATGAACGTACCATGGATGACTTTATTAAATCTGCACGCTTATGTACATGAATAAAAAGGTAAAAAATATTCTTAAAATACGAATACGTTAAAATAAAAATATAGGCAAAGCGTAGGTATAAAGTAAGACAATTTATTTCATCATGCGAATGCTAGACTTTAGATATCAAAATAGCGATGATTTTTTTTTTATTTATAATATGAAGAGGAAAGCCATGCAAACCATGAGATGTCGTAAAATTCTCAACAATTTTGTTTTAGATAATATTTTATTTGTTTTAGCCAAATTACTTGTTTATTCAGGAAACTAATAATTTATGTCAGCGAGTGTATTTTTATACGTTACCTAATCATTTGAATACTTTTTAAATGTTCATTCAAAATATTGTCCAGTAAAATCCATTATGAAAATCCACTGATGGATCTTTTTCCACTTTTATGTCCATTTTAATTCATAATCCATCAAAAATCCAATAATGAAATGGGACAGATTATGGTCCATATTAAGTTAATATAATTTTAATGTTCCTTATATAAAAATATTAAAACTTTATTATGAAAAAATACACAATAGCAGAATCGGATCTTGTTAATATACTCATGGTTTTTTTAATTATTTTTCAAATTAAATATTTTTTCCAACTGAAATAAAAAATAATAATGACTTATGTATTACAATATTTACTTTTCTTTTACTTCTAATTATTATTCCTGTAATTTTAGCATTTTTAAATAATACAAATTAATAATCATTCATTTCAAATTTTAAACAGTAGTTCGTGACCACAGCAAATAAAACTTCATGACACCAAAAGCACATTGCCTGTTGAGTGGAAGAAAACCTCGTTTTACTAGGCACTAGACCCAGATACCTATATGTCCTATTTTGCTAAGCATGGTTTAAGTTCCCAAGTATCCAAGTGTCCAAATTTTCCTGACAGAATGAAATAGGTGTATAAGTCAGAGAGTCATTAATGTAACGTTAGCAGCGAACTTGCCGAATCCTGGGTCCGAATCTCGGTCATAAGCAGATCGCTATACATTAGCCCGAATAACCTTTTTTTGCATTAAAAACGTCTCACATATTAAATGACAAAGATCATCGCATACTGCGACTAGCCGCACCGCAACACTGCGTTGCAAAAATCCTCTGAAATAATGGACATTCATTTTCGCAATACGATGTGGGTGGACCAAATAAGAGTGAATCTTTAGTACCATCAGCTGAATACTATACTGTTTTGAAAGATGTAAACCGCAACCTGGACCTCTAAATATGTTAACAACGGTCGTTAACATCGTCGCAATCACATTAAGTCTAGTTTTGTACCATTTTCATCCATAGAATACGTTACGCAAATGACTTTTTATTATGATTATAGTGTCTTCTTCAGCATCATTTTATTAATTATTATTCATGGTCTACAATATTCTAAAAGACACAGCAACAAGCCCTCTGAATTTTTTAGATTTCATGAACTTAAACTAAACAAACAAAAATGATATAGCATATACATTTATTAATTCAATTTTATTGCGAACTAGCTGACCCAGCGAACTTTGTACCACCTAACAACGCCTCTCCCTCTCCCTCGACTGACAGTTATAAAATAAAAAAGTTATCTTGCTAAGGTAACATTATTTTAGAATCTTTAATGGGTGTTCAAATTATGAGATAGCATGATTCTAAATATTTGTCCCCAAAAACGTCATATGATGAATTGATGACCACCATTCCATGTGCAAGGAAGAAATAAAAAGATCAACACATTTGAAGAAAAGAAGAACTGTCTCCTGAAATCATAAAAATACATAATCAAAATCAAATTTACTCTCAAGCTCCCCGACAAGAAACGCCACCCCGCCTCACCACACCAAGGCAAGAATATAATCATAAACGAAATAACAACGATAACAAATTGTCCTTTAGTAATTAATTAATTAATCACTCAAATGTACCCAAAATAATTTTTGTAAGTATGTTTTGTAATAACTTCCCACATTTAGGTTGGATACCAACCCTTCTACCAATCCACAGTGCATCAAGCTGCGTGGTAGAGCATGCTCCAAGCCTTCTCAGGAGAGACCCTGTGGGTCCATAATGGTTTACCATTAGGTCAAACCAAACTCAGATTTAAGCGGTCACGCATTGTGCTCTAGTGAACTTTTGGTGTATGTGTTTCTTGTAATATATAAAAAAAATCGAACGTTCCCCCCCCCCCAAATAGATAAATCGAACATATTCGGATTCACTACAATGTTAGATATACTTAGTCTGGAAATCTTATTCTCGAATCCTGGATTGTAGCATACCCCATTAATCAATCATAACCTTGAGTAATGATTGCGCATGCGAAAAAACTATACGAATTGGAACAATCAAATATCCCAATATGCATGAATGTCGATATTATCGTTGTGAATGGTACAATTTGCGAACGTATTCTATGGATGGTCCCTTACCGACACTGCAGGCGTGGTCAGGTAACATCTCTCAAGTGATCGCACTATCGAAAAGCTACCTAGTTACTAAATACATGCACGCCAATTCAATTCATGGACCAAAATCTATTCTATTCAAAGCTTAACCATTTTGCCCTCATCATGCCGACTTATTACTATTTTTTTTATTTAAAATCAACCAACGCAAAACGAAAGTAAGCTGTAATAATATAGCATAAAAAAATCCGAAATACATTTATCACATGACATGAACATGCAATTTTTTTAACATATTTTTGAATCAACATTTAGTCTTATTGTCAATTGTTCAAACATATTAATGCCATATTATTACCAGTTTATGGTTTCGTTTCTTCAGCATACATATATACAAACGCCATAAGTGCAATGCGAAGCAATAGGCAGTGAGCCGTACAATACAAAAAGCGGCTGGTGAAGTGAGAAATGAATGTACTGCGTGCAAATTACTATAGTGCGTAGCAGATAGCAGTCACATGAGAGATGTCGACTAAACGGTCAGCTGTTTCACGTGGAAGGTTGACTCAAAAAAATTTATATAAAGAAGGCCATAGTGAAATTTATACGGCATTGTAACTTGTAAAGCATCGAAAAGTTCAATTAAACTGAGTGTAGTACGTGTGCTGAGTACGTAATATTATTTGCAAAAGTGTGTTTTACTGCGGCGTGTTTGTAATGTGCGCTGATCTTAAGATTTTTATGAGAATTCAAGTTTTCATCGTAATGACTATGTCATAACATTAGTGTTTCTTTGTTTATTGTTTCGATTATTTATATTCGAATAGCAACCGGATACAGTCCATTCGATATACCAATGGTTTGAAATGCTTATGAATATTCTTTCAACTGTACAGAGATTGCTTATATACTAGCAATACATGAGCACGAATCACGCGGCTGTGTTTTTGGCAAAGTCACTACGTTTTGTGAGAGTATTGCTTCTAAAGGTAACCGTGAGGGATTTACAAATCACTAACATATTGAAATCTTATTTTTATAAGTTGTTAATACTACAAATATTAAATGTTTATTCTTTAAGACAATTCTCATACGACACTGTGGAATATACAATTATATTTGTCGTGTTCTAAATGCCATTAGCTGAAATTATTCTAAATGCCATTAATTCAAAGTGTTCTAAATGCCATTCATTAAAAGTGTTCTAAATGCCATTAATTCAAAGTGTTCTAAATGCCATTCATTAAAAGTGTTCTAAATGCCATTCATTAAGTGTTCTAAATGCCATTAATTTCAAAAGTGTCAACACATCCGGAGCATCGTACGAGAATACGAAATTCAAATATAGTCATTGGCCTTCCACGCGAAACAGTAACAAAATCGTCGGTACCAGGACATGGCGGGTAGGTTCGATGTGATCGCACCGAAGCTGGCCGCGACCGTGTTAAACTCCACTTGCTTAATCCGGTTGCTGTCCGGACACTGCATCAGGTAGTCGGATCGGAAGAGGCCCAGGCTGAGAGACTGCAAATTGTCAAATCTGTGAAACTCTGCGTGTGATATTAGTATGGGTTTTATAGTCGCGCAACGAGGGTGAAAGACGGTTAAATTTTAAATATTATAATATAAAGGTTACAACGTATTTCAATGATTCAATTATTGTCCAATATTTTATGTTTGGCCACATGCTCGAAGGACCATAATTAAAATTGCACGATCTTACAATTCTTACATTACTTGCTTATCAGGAAAACTTTAAAATATATAATAATATAATATATAATATATAATAAATAAAATAATAAAATATTTTAATATAAATGTAAATGTACGAAATGGTTTTCATTATCCGCGTCAAACAACGGGATAGCAATGGATTGTTATGAACTTTGTGAGGATACACTAATCCTACAATAAAATCGATGTGCTTCGCGGTCTTCGGAAACTATGTCTTTCAATTAGTGGTAAGTGGTTAAGGACAAGTAATGATTTAAATGAAACGCGTGAATTTTGCACTAATTAAGAATTACAAGCAACCGCTTGAATTGTTGGATCCCCTTTTAATACTTTATTTTCTCTTCTCTACTTCTTTCTTCTCTTTCTTGACATCCAATCAATTAGAGTTAATAATTATTGGTAATTGGAGATAATTGGAGAATGGAGTTACAAATGGGCGACGTTGACCACTTATCATCACATGGTCCACTCCTCTATCGGCTATTTACATTAAGAAAAACCATAAATGTTACCTTCGTTGCGCGACCAATTTTGACATAAATTAACTGAATAAGTTACATTTAAATTAGGACATTTAAAATGTTCAATGAATGTTAAAGAAATCCCAAATGAAACGTGTAAAGTTCCACAGATCATAAAGACAGAAATAATTACATTTTTTCATGTATCCAATGCACTATTGCAACGGGAACCCCAACCCAAACCTGTGGAAATCACTTCATTGAATCATCCATCTATCCATCTGCCTTTGGAGGTCCACTGCTGGACATAGGCCTCCCCTAACTTGCGCCACTGGCAAGTCCTGAGCCTACCTAATCCAGCGGAAGCTTGCTGTATTTTTCAGGTCGTCAGTCAAACTGGTTGGGGGGCCTGCCATATCGACTCATCTTTAAAACCACCATGAGTCATGACATATTTAAATACTATTTAAAACACAGTCAAATAACCACAAAAAAATTCTGTACAAACAATACACCCAGCTAATAAACAAGTAGTAGAATAAATACCGCCGTTCGACCCAGTACTACCGATAAACCAGTGCAAGGGTTGTGTTAAAACCCACGGTTTTTCGCAAGTAACACAATTTTTTACATAATTATATCCACACCATAAAACAAAAAAATGACTAACCAATACCCTTACAGAGCTATTTTTACAGCAACTTATAAATAAAATACATTTCCAAATAAGTATTATCTTCGTAAAACTTTCGTATAGCAGAAAATACAGTGCAGATTGTTTCTAATATACAACATAGAATAAGTCCTAAGATATCTGTAAGTAACTGAAACTGAATGAAGTTCCTTATCGCGCGTTGTGAAAGGGGGCTAGACGGAAAATTACGACACTTTTTGATTCTTAGGGTACGATTCCACCAAAATAGTGTGCAGCACATTTGTTTACAAACATTTTGTGCAAAACTCCAGCATTGCACTTTAAGTTAGTATCGCGTTTAGCGGCTGTCTCCACCGGCAAGGCTGTGCGTAACTTTTGTAAACGCACAGTGTGGCACACTTGTGCACAAACATGTTCACTGAGAAGAGTTTTCTGTCTTCAGATGTTAAATATGGACGGGCAGGAAAACGTAGTGCTTTGTGCTGCAGCTTGTGTTTTATTATTTAGTTTGCTTAAAAAGAAACGAAGAATAAAAGCAAGACTGAGTTCGTGAACAACAAGCGTGTACGCGTCGACGCGAGTCCACTGCGTACATGTGTGCGCGCACAAAAGTATACAGATGTGCGTGACAATTTTAAATGTTCGCGCACAATTTGTTACTGTATGCCCGAGTGACTCGACCAGCGTGAACATTTGTGTCGTACACTGTGCATTACAGTGCCGCACACTGGTGGAATCATGCCTTAGCGAATGACGACACTTTTTTTGAAGTGATTCAGAGACTTTTACAGAGATGGCGCTGTACAACAAAACAACAATACTGAAATCGAAAGTAACTTCGTTCCATCCGGGTGTCCCTTGACACCTCTCATGTTTTTTTGTTCATTGGATGTCTATTGATCAATAATGTTGTCAATACATTTAACATTTCCTTTACAAGTTGTTATTATTATGTAACTACTGTTCGTTCAATTAACTTAGCATTACAATAACTTCCCATGAAATGAAGTCATCGCAATCACACAGTCGCATAAAATAGAAAAACTAAAAGACATAATAGTTCATTTATAAATAAATGTTATAAATTGTTTCTAACGTAAATATTGTAGAGTATTGACAGTATTACAGATTTTATCAGGTATCTAGCCTTTTATTTTAATTAATAAAAAGTCTGAGAAATTAGTGGAAGGAACATGCTGTTACTAACCGATACATATTTGGCCCATTCACATAATATTCAAATCATTACCATTGAAGGTAATTAAAAAAAAACAAGTTATATTTGCTGCGGTCACATGACAATGCATAAACTTGTTGGCAAGCAAAATGACGTCACATGTTACATCATTTACCTACATAAGAAAATGAGTTATTTAAATAACCTAATAAAATATCTGTACAAGTTATGTTTGCTTATGTTTTGAGTTGTGTTCGTTCAAACTGGTTAGAATTACAAGAGTGATATAATAATCTTCTTAGCTACGAAAAATAATTATTCTGCCATCGTGGAAACCAAATTACTGACATATTTGATATTTTGTTCAATGGTACAATTGTTAATTATCGTCACAGTCTTAGGTATTATTCTTTTTTTTCACTCTAGTATATTTTGTCACTATAGCATTTATGCATTGCATTCTCTATGCCCCTGATGTCACTGATTGCCATTAATCGTTTTTACGTAGATATTTACAATTATATTTTAATGCAATAATGTAATTTGAAATCAAATCAAAATCTTTTATTGGTATAGGTATCACTGATACACTTATGCACGTCATTTTTAATCTACCAGCTTTTCGGAAGGGTGCTTATGCTTAGTCATGGAGGAGAAGAAAATAGAATTATTTTTTACATCGTAACATTTTTTTATTGTGTTTTGTTTTTATAGAATAGTTTAATAAAATAAAATCCTTTTTTCAGTTTAATGTTTCCATTACAAATAATTCTCAAATTAAAAAAAATCATCAATATTCGACCTCAATTCAATCAATTTCGACCTGTATTAAATGGATTTAATGTATCCAAAAAATCATCCATTTTATATGGCCCAGGCATAAAATATGTGTCTTAGAAATCTCCAGCATGTTTACACTGTATATATGTCTTAGAAATCTCTAGCACGTTTACAGCCATGGCCCATATGACAGATATACCTGTTAGGCGATGGAAATAAAAGACCGAAGAAAATTTTCAGTAGCGCGACCGAGCGCCTTGATGTTTCGTGGCGAATTGTAAAAACAAATGAATTTAAAATGTACGTAATTATGGCATCAACTGCCAGTACTTTGTTTGAGAAATAGGTCCCTCGGACGCGCTCTATTTTATTTAACTTCTAAATTATAATATACAAAAAAACACAACATGCATAACTATTATTATTTTACAAAATATTAAAGTGCGTGGCCTACACCTGTGTACCGAGATATAAATCCTGTCATACTTGATCACTGTCTATAATACTAAACAGCAACCTGTCTACGTGTTTATTAAACTATAGGAAGTTTTGAATATAACAGCTTCTGACGAAGGCGATTGCAAACCCAAAACATAATGAATACGACGATGAGAGCTAGCTTATAAACATGCAAACTAATTCCACTAAATATGGTTAAGGCACATAATCCCTCGCTCTCAAATAGCATCTGAATATACAAAGGACATCTCATTATTGACTTCGTGGTCATAATTTAAAATAGGGATGTTGACTAATTTTAGGATTCAATTTTATTTTATTGATAGAACCTCATTATTCACGAAAAAAATATAATAATAATAATAATAATGTTCAATTTAAAAAAAGATAAATAAAAATCATTATTAAAATTCCCACCAAAAACGTCACGTGACGTCAATATCCGAAATTCAATACTATCTGTCTACTGAAATTTGTTGAATTTTCATATAAAATTTAACATGTTAAATTAATGATATTTAATTTATTGATTGATTTCGATAAAATAATCATATTTTAGGCCTTTAAATGTTACCACTAATACTTAAGGCATTTTATATTAATTTACAATTAGTGTCAACATCCATATTAATTTAAAATGGTCTAGTCACATAATTTGTCACTAATGTGACACGTCAATCTTTGAAATAAATTGTTACTTCTAATGTGGAAGTCTTTAAAAAATATAATGTTACCGTCGTTCATGCAAGAGCGTCATTAAAGTGCTAATTTAGATAATTGGAATTTATGTGCCTAAACCCAACAACATCAGTAGGTACTTATATCAAACAAATACAATTCCTGTGGTATATTAAATTAGCGTTTATTATCATGAGCACAAATGTTTGGTTAATATTTTCCCGTTTAAATACTCATCAGTATTTAGATGAGATAGTGTCCGAAGTAATTAACTTGAGACATTTGACTTAGTTTTCAAGTCGGCATTAAAACTCGCCAAAATCTCGCAACGACATCGTTAATTTGACGTCAAATCCATCGCAAATAATGTCAAGCAAAAATAAAGAACATTTTCTACATATATAAAGAAAAAAGTTTTTTTTTTCATTAATTAATGCATATTTTTTATACCAATAAGAAATTGCTCCTCCAAAATTTTAGCCAGGTAATGATGTAACTTTTCATGTCATATTTACAATGTATTTGCAAGCTTTTTGTAACAATGTTTGTATTCTTAATTTCATTTATTTTAATATCATTTGCAAATCTATTTACATATAAAGAAATCATAATTAGATTAATTACTAAAAAATATAATCGAGAAAAGTAAGTATCAAAACGAGTCAATCCTATGAGATGGATAATATTAATATTGTAGCTAGATTGTCGTTTAAACTGGCCTTTTTTCTAACATGTTTTTTTTAATAAACATTGAAAATAATATTTCTGGTTTGTGATCGTAAAGGTTTTTTCGGTATAAAATCGAAAATACCTAATCATCATTTTAGAAAAAGAATAAAATTCCATGCAACTCTTTTTTTGACTTGACAATTGTTATAGTTTTAAAAATTTTCATTGCCATATCAAAAATCCGTTTTTCTGCTTGTCAAAATGCCATGAGATTCTGGTACACCTATACTAATTTCGTCACTGTTTCTAACCGATCGTTACGATAATTATTATGAATAATATTGTCTCAACTATAAAATTCCATTAAATCCATAATTTCGCCATGGATGTGACGTCAAATTATTATAAATGGCTGATGGCACATTAGTTTAAAAGTTATTCCAGCTCGATTTTGTAACATGCACTTCGTTTTATATGTATACACAAGACATACACAAAATAGTTAAAATTATTACTTTAATTGCTAACAAATAAAATCAATACATTAAGTCTAATGAGGAATGATTCCTTGATTAATATAATTTTTGAATATGTTTTTTAATAGAGCCAATAGGTTAATTTATCCATAACATTGAATAAGAAAACCTTTTTTTTAAATCTTTTTTTACACAAACAAATACCAGTAAATCTATCATAACTACTTTGTTTAATAATATTAGTTTCATCAAAATGTTTCGTAATTGTCTCGCTAAGCTAAAATTTCATTGAGGTACCTAAAACATAATTATATTCACACAATGCAAAAGATAGTCCATGTCATGCGATTTAAATTTTATTACTATACCCAATTTATCCCTGACAACAGTTTCCCCATAGAGAATTAATTTATTTTTAGAATAATAAAGATAGTTTTTGTACATCTCCTGTAAAGTTTACTTTTTAGATTTGAGACACTATTGATACTTAACCGTCGATATCTTCATATACAGTACTATCTTCAAGTCTCAGTATCAATGTTAAAGCAAACATGTTTATTGTCGTATTATTAAATTATCTAAAATAAATTAAAATTCAAAACATTTACACTAATGATAATGCTAAGATGATTATACCAAGGCAATATACGACCGAATATTTCCTTTCTATTCTTGAAGTTGACATCGAAGGCCTTTTATAAAACAGGAAACTTTTACGCTTCTATCATACAATACAAACCACCATAGAAACGGAACTGTTATAAATGGCTACGGTATAAGATATTTGCCTATGACTGATGAGAAATTTTTAACACACCTAATATAATGCGTATAGTTTCTTCGAATACTAATATTTAATCACTTTAAATATAAATTCAAGTCAAATATTAATACAGTTTGCATGAGAAATGTTGAGGTCAGTGGCGGTACAGCCATACAAGCCGAAAAGTCCAGCTATCATTGCTATCACTCTGCAGCTGTTAACACTCATATTATTTGTTTACTCTATGGTGACTATAATACCATTGGGGATGTTTCTTAAAAATAGAAAAACACAGGAGTTCCATATTCCTTAATTTCGTCATGCTGACTCTTGAAACATCTCGCATACATACAAGCAAGGAATTACTAATTTACTACATACATCTAAGGGCATGTGCACAAGCAAAAATTACTTGAATTTTGTCGAGCTATATATTTACACTACACTCAATATCAGATAATGTTACATATTATATTGTGATGATTTACTACATACCTACATCATAAGCTTCTGTCAACCTCAAAGCCAAATAAAAAGGATTGGGATTTAGCTTCCGAAATTATAACTGACTGAGAAAGCGCAAGAAAAGTATAAAATTTATTTAATTATAGAATTATTAAAGTCAGTCGTAATTTCCTGTGTACCTATTTACATGAACTTTTAGCGTAACGAGGCAATTGTGTGCGTCGACTAAAGTAAGGCCAAAGAGAGCCGGTACATGCATTAGTTCACCCCAAACGAAAATCATTATTTTAAATACATATTTTCCTTCAGACCTTTCAAACAAACTTTTTTTTTTATTCATTAATTTGTGTATCCTGAGTTTATATTATTTGGAAGCAAATCTTTTCTATTTATTAGAATAGAATCTCTTTAATCTATTTTCTTTTAATCTTTTTTGGTCAACAAATGCAAATTCTAAAACCAAAGTTAATTATTTTTCTGTCATATCTTATTCATTCAATTAAATATGAATCTAATTTTCGCATCACATATCATTAGACACAATTAGTCTTGTTAACATTTAAAAAAAATATCGCAGAATTTGAAAGACTACCCGCTGTATCGCATTAAAAGAACGAGACAGCATATCAAGAAGAAAGAGATAGCAATACAGAAAGAAAGAGACAGAACATCGAGGGGTGAACCTAAGTAGATCGCTTCGGGGTGAACCTAAGTCTATATCGCTTCTTATTGGCCCAACTCTACCTCTGTATATCCCGCGACACCGGCCCAAGATGGCCGAACCCGGACGCAATGCTGTTGATCTCGACTTGCTTCCACGAGCAGTATGGCGTGTGCTTCGCGCACTGGTTCTCCGTGTGCGGACACCGAGACTCCAACATGATATCCGAACGCAGCATACCTAGTGATATCGGCTACGCCAGAAATATTTGTCAGCTCTTGGTGTAAAACATGATATCCGAACGCAGCATAACTACTAATATCACCTACGCCAGAGACACTTGTCAATCCTTGGTCAGTCTAGTTGAAGGATAGCATAATGCTTCGTCATCCCCATCGGATATAATGCTTCGTCATTCCTATCGGATATTATGCTTCGTCATCCCCGTAACACCGTTCAAATTACATCAGATGAAGCAAGCTTATAATAAATTGAGCATACATGAAATTGAACTTTATACATCGCTAACATGGAGCAAATAAAACCGGAGAAGTTTGTCGCTTTTTGTTCAGTCAGCAATGTAGAAGGTTGACTTGTGTGGCCATGGTGACGTGATGACACTCATTACTATCGAAGTGAAGTGAGGATGCAAATGACATAACACTAATATTGGTCATGAAGTCATTATGGACTCAGCAATGTGTTTATAATAATTGAATCAACGTGGTATTTCTGTACTCTCAAAAATCAGACTCACAACTAAGGTGGCAACCTTACTACCCGTACTATAATTATAGAATCGTGCTATATTACAGTCAATTGTACTCTATGTTATAGAAAAATATAGTACGAATAATACTATATTTTCATCGGTAAATTCAGTTGTCGAGCTTTTTGTAACTGTGACTGAAATGTACCCGCAACGCAGCATTGGGAATTTCAGAACGAAACGCATTCACGTCGTTGGATCATGGATCTAAATTGCTCAGATTCCTATAATTATTTTAAAAATAATAAGACTTTGTTAACCAAAACAAATACACATGGAAAAATAAATAATTATAATATTAAAAATAAATGTGTATGTACTATATTTTTCCTTGAATTTCCCAATAGTACTATATACTATATTTCTTGCAATGTTTTGAAAAAAATACTATTTTACCTTCAGAAAAGGTGGCAACCCTACTCGCAACACACATACAGATGCAATAGTTTATTTAACTATATTATAGGTACAACGTTATAATTATCCCACAGCTCTGTGGTACAATTAACCACATATTGTGTGTTATTCAGTATTGTTATAATGAAAATACCTTATTTTATTTTATTATTATAGAAGATTGTGTGAAAACAAAAAAAAATATATATTATGCATTGAAGTACTATTACTAGCGTATAGAACAGACACCCCGAACAACATGTATGTCCCAATGCATTGGCACCACGTGGCTTCAATGTTCAATGGATTCGTTCGATTTTGAAAGGAGAACGATGGCTCAATTTTGAAATTCGACGAACCTCCCGGGTGGGTCACACATTTTGTTCGAGATGTCTGTTCTATGTCATTATACTTCAATGATATTATGTGTCATTTTGTTGTTTGAAGTTGAACTATTAAACTTTATTTTACGTAATTTTTAAGACTAACGACCTAATCTTACCTACGTACGTTTTCGTAATAATTGAATGTGCAATAGTGTCACTTTTTGTATAAGAAATTTTCAAGGCAACTGTCGTAAATTGCCGTTTTCTAATAAATGTTACTTTCAACGGCCTTCTCTTTGGTTCGATGAACTATTTTAATGTAAACAAATTAATATAAAATACTTCCTGTGTACAGTTTCGAGAATTAAACAATATTATTCATAGTGTATGATATGACGAGATAAATAGGGCATTTTTCAAAAAAAGGTAAAATGTAATCAAAGTACTGACATACATAATTAAATTATATTATTATGTGTTTCTTGCTGTTTTTATCTATTTTTAATACATAATATGAGTAATGACAACTATAGATCATGTCAGTTTACACACTCAGAGACAAAAATAATGATATAAATATTTATAATAATAATAAATAGATCAATACTAAATATTGCAAGCAGTAAGCAGTAGAATGATTATTTTAAGTTTGATATATCCTCCTCTGATGTTTATCACATCATCTTAGTAAAATCCTAACACAACTTCACATCCCTAATAAACCATTGTAAGATTATACTGTATTCTGTACTTTAAAAGTAATTATCATTGATACAACAAATTGATTACGAAAAATCATATAATAATAAGTAGACAAACACAATTTGTATATTATGTAAATAATTATGTGTACAGAGTAAAGTCCGCCTTATATTCTTACATCTTACAAACAAACTTGTGTATTACTCTGTGGTCAAAATAGTTTCTTTGTAAATCAGAGTAAATCTTATTGCAAAATGGTATTTTGTAACATAGATATAGTCAGTATTAGATGAGCTGTTTTAATTAATAAACAACCTGTCTTTTTAAGGTAATTTAAAAATTAAAAATAAAGATACAAAATAAAAAAAATTAGAATGAATTACCAACCGTTGAATGCTCAAACTAATTTCAGTTCACAATTAAATCAATTTTATAGTAACATAAATTAATATTCCATTAAAAATAAAAAGTTGTATTTTACCAAATAAGACTTGTCTGAAACCGACTATTGTATTACTTAAAGTGTGTCGTGTTATATTTTATGATATTATTGATTGATTTTTACCTGGGTGATGCCTTCTTCCCGAACCTTTACCCAAATGTTGTAGAGGTTGGCTGTAAATTCGTCCACCTGGAGAGTATTCTGTAGTGTCTGCTCCAGAAATTCATCATCATGGGCAACCTGCATTAAATAATCAATAAAATATTTGTTTTAAATGGACCAATATCTGGATATAATTGCATTTATGAAGTTAAAATCATTTAAAATATAAGAGTGTTTTATTTAGCTTGATTGTAAAATTTGATATTCTAAAAAGTTCTTTCCTTTTAATATTTTTAAGAACATATTTCAAAATATTATGCTAAATTATTGTAGTCAAGCAATAACTTATAATTTATAAAAAAGCAATGTCATCATTTATCATAGCACACATGACAAAACTACCATTTTTCTCTATATTTTTTACAATAACCTTAATAAAGTTAAACAAAAAACTACTATGAATTCTAAACTCTAATTCTTTCTAAGTTAAAACTTTTTTTTACACAACTAAGTTAATGCTTGACCACAGTCCCACCTGATGGTAAGTGGAGATGTGGTCCTTAGCGTTTGCAAGATCTTACCTTATGCATCAACTCATTCAAGACAGTCTGTAGCTCGATGGCCTTGTTGAACTCTGTACGGGGGAATGGTGAGGGCAGCAACACAAACGGGGCTATCTAACAACAAGAATTATAAAACATTTTAACATTACTTTAATTACATCAAATGTACATTATCTTACTAATGAAAGTTAAAGTTAGTGAACATATTTTGATATTTGTCTTTTCATTATTCACTATACATTGTTTGGATTAAAATGAAATTTGGCATACAGATAGTCTATGTCCAGGATAGGAAAGTAAGTTAGATTTTGATTCTGTTAGTATTCCTGGATCGATTTTATTCCTCTGGGATGATTAGGACGTTTATGTTTTTTATTTTGTTTGTGAAACCATCTTCCACTGACAATGTCAAGGGTGGACGGGCTATCAACTAGTGTGTTTTAGTAAACACTACTAAACAACAGTTTTGTAAGTTGATATTATTACATGTCATACAAATCAAGACAAGACACATTTAAAACAAGTCTGCTGGTCATATGAATGGACAGGGTGTGACAATTTAGGATTAAAGGTCGTAGCTCATCTACACGACATCGCTCCCACCCAACCAAAGTATGAGAATTCAAATATAGACTTAAAAACGTGCTCTGTAGGTGCACTTTACAGTAACAACAAAAATTAGCAGCCCGCGCGCGGGAAACAAGCTTACCGCAACCTTGCCACTCAATAGTTGCACCTACAGAGCACGATTTAAAGTTTTATTTTTGAAATCTCATACTTTGGTTGGGTGGGAGCGGTGTCGTGTAGATGAGCTACGACCTTTAATCCAACAGTTCATAGTCACTTAACTACAGAAATGCCTAAAGTTAATTAAGATAATTATTTAGTGTGGATGTTTAATTAGTTGTATGATAAACATTTGGGACACAAAGGATATCCTGGCAAATTCCTGGAGAAATATAATGCCTATCTCCATACTTTTGAGGGCATGAAAATCAGTTGGTTTCAAGACAAACTGATTTTCATGTTATCATTAGGTTGCAGATGTAAACGTGTGGAATGAAATGCCTTGGAGAAGCATATAAAATTCCGACACTTGATTTTGTTTGTGATTAGATGCAGCGTGGTGGAAGATGCTTTACGCCGCAATAGTTAAGGAGAGATCTGTGCCCTGTAGTGAGCGATAAGCTGAATCAATAGAAAAGTCAACCCAACCTGAATAGCGTCCTTGGTAAAATGCTTCTTATCTCGCATGCCAACGCCGTGCATGAGCGCCCAGTCCTTAGCCTTCTCTATAACAGTCACCAAGAACTTGTGTTCCAGAGGCAGCGGTAAACATGACGCCAGTCTAGCTTGAGACATTGCCCAAAAGTATTCTATGTATCTACTAAAAACAACAATAATTCGGTTATTTAATTTAGATTACTTCTAATCCGAGCAGCCACTGTTTTGTTCATTTAGTTAAATGACAATTTAAAAATAATACAAAATAATGTCTGCCTGTCTAGTGTCTATTGTGAATTTTTAAGAAATACTGATATCTGAACTAAAAGTGAAAAATCTAATCTGAAAATTGAAATTTAAAATACTGAATTTGTCATCTGATCTGACAAACTGACTGACACTGACAAAATATCACTCTATTTACTCTTTGGCATAGGTTAATTATAACTGCTGTCAACATAGTGCAGTACCCATTAGTTGTTTATTAACGAAATATTCATATCTTAAACCGGTATTACTGGCTTAAGTTGCTGTTAGATACATTTGGAATTTTATAAATATTATATAAGTAACGAATGTGTAAGTTGTTATTAACATGTAAATCTAAAAATCTGAGCTGTAAGTAGTAAAGCTTAATATGGTTATTTCTCTATTATTCCCACTGTTGAAATCCTCTCTTACAATGTGAGGAGCATTTTTAATTTAATCCTGAAGAAGAGGGGGGATTTTCAAAAGCTCTACATGTCCTTATCTCGGGAAGGGGTTCTTTAGGCTTATGTTTACATTATTATTTTACCACATGCCTATTTCAGTGAAAAAATTTTCAGACATTTCTTTAGCTTAGTAGATTAATTTTCAGTAAGTTATTATGTATAAACATTTTGAAGTCAAACTACGCCTTCGCTTCAACAAATCCCTACGGTCTCACAAATTTTGAGAAAATTTTACTACATCTTAATATTACTATTAAGCACTTCTTAATATTATGTACTATTATGTCTTCTGTGATATTACTTCATGATTATGATTAACCTTGTTAAATCAGCCTGAACATTTAAGTTGCAATAATTAAATAATTAGGTATTATGATTATTATCAATGCTATACTTAAATCACGGTATTTTTAACAATTCATGAAGCCTTAATATTTCAACTTGATAAACAACCTGCTATCATTTTGCGCAAATAGATGCAATATATTGTCACTCCTACTCTTTAACAATCATATTCTCCTGGTAAGTTAGTCATATTCATATCTTTCCACTCGCCATGGAAACGGTGCGGCGTGGCGTGGTGACGCAATGACGCGGAAGTGGCATCTCTACATCTTGTGACAATGTAATATCTGTTTAAAATCATGTTCTCCTAGTGCTTCCATTGTAAGTTCATAACCCTCCAATCGTAACATCGTGCGTTGTGTGTCGCTAGTCACTACGTGTGTAGAGTTTGATTTGTATGAGGTACGGGCAGTGAACGAATGTACGTTAGTATATTAGTTCACTGGATAGAGGCAATGAACTCACTGGATACGGAAAATATAACTGACACAGATCAGTGGGAAATATGAACTCATTGATCATGTTTTCCTACTACGTTTAAATTCATAACAACCTCCTGTCCAGACGTCAGTATCCGCAGCTTTAATTGGGGACATTGAAATATTTTTACTAAATTAAAAAAGTTAAAATAAATTTTAAAAGAAGTTAAATAACGTGAGTATTATTAATGGATTTTCTTTTTATTTTAAAAGCTTCAAACAACTAATCAATGCCCCAACTCAGCCACTAACGTTTATTTAAATCGCTCCTTAGTACAGAATTTATAATTATAGTGATTCTTTACTAAAGTGATTTAAGTAACCGTTACTGAGTCAAAGTTGGGACGTAAGTCTTTTTTTTATAGATACGTTTTCTTATACTTACGATCCACGTGATAGTAAGTGGCTATCTCATGGATATCAGTACTTAACTTGGCAAGTTACGTAACTTGGCAAGTTACGTATTAACTTCGTGCAATAGTTTAAGAGACATACAAAATCTCAACTCAGGAAAAGGTTACTATACTGTAGATGAGTACTTAAATGACAAAGACGCATGGAAATAACCAGCTTTGCAACCAGTTTCGTTCAAGTTAGTGATTTTTTTTTTGTAATAAATAGTATATACTTGTGTTTTTATTAACGTGATAACGTTTATAAAGACGATGAGCCTGAGAGGCATTCACGAAAACCGAGTAACGTCACGGAAGCGCGCGCAGCATTAGAGAGAGAGGCACGCTAGACCGGCCGTCTCTCTCCCACTCAAGCGTAATCGGTCCGCTTGGAAGAAAATCTACAATAGCGTCATCTCTGTTTATAGGTATGAACTACTTGAAAGAACTTTACACAGTACATCGCCTCGGACTTTAGTTGTAGTCAAGAAAATCACAGATGTCGCGCAGATCCTGATATTTAAAACGATTTAAACCAAATTTTCAATTCAAATATGTTTAAAATCGTATAGTTAGTATGAAATTTAATATTATAATCTAGCTAGATACGCGGGTCGCGGTGGCGCATCAAGCCATGTTGAAGCTGACACAACTGGCGAGTAGCACCGCGGCTCCGTGCGTAGGGCTTCCATTACGTTCTTACATTACATTATTTATATCATAAATTATTCTTCTACGAAATAGACGTTATCACGTAAAACCATTGTCCGTAAACCGACTTTACAGACAACCAATTTTTTTTTTAAAAGAGGTGCTGAGGAGTTTCTTTACGTATTTTCTTCTTCTCCATGACAAAGCACCTTTTCGAAAAGCAAAAATGTCGTGCTTATGTATCAGTGATACCAATATGAATAAATTAATTTGAATTTTGAACTAAAAACAATATTATATATAATCCCTCCAAGGTGCCTTACCACCAGCAGGCCGGATTTAGTCACCTCTTACGACAACCATCCGGCGTGGGATTGGGGTTCGTATTCTAAGCCACCCTGGCTTACACCTGAAGTCTGTAAATTTAATTAAATGACATAAGCCCAGGGTGGAGTGCCCAAGATACTGGCACCATTTTTTATTCAGCTATGGCGGTTTCATGTCACAATTTTTATTATGAGGGCTTTAATAAATAATCTATCTTAATTTAACTTATGGGTTGTCTGAATGAGGAAGAATACAAATTATCATCATGACTTTCTAGTGCCGCGGCCGCCATTATAGTTTAGAACTTCAACTTTGTTGCTGTGGCGCTACTTGTTCGTAACTTGAATCTATATAACTTTCATGTTGTCCTGTTATCCCCAATGTAGTTTCATAATGACTAACAACTTCGAGGAGACTTCAAGGCGTCACTACTGCAACAGCATCCCTAAATAAATCGATAATATGATAGTTTCATAGATAGTTTTCAATCTCATCAAAAACAAATGTGAAATGAGCTATGTTCAAAAAAAGGATTGAGATCTAAAGGGGTGCCAAGTTTTGTGTCGAAAAGCCTAAAATTTTAGTTACACAAATATTAATTCAAGCTACATTTGACTTGGTAAGTTTTCCTGTACCTACGTAGGCTATATAAATACAATGTATAAATACAATACAAGTAATTGAATGATGTTCCCGCCCAATGCTTACACGGCACACGCATGCGCGAGTGTACCCTCTCTGTCTCACACATATTTTATAGTTCATTCTTCACCCACTCGACTTCAGATCTTTACGTTCATGCTTTCCTAATATTTTCACAACAATTTCCTTCACTATTACGTCATATTTCCTCAACTGTCAGTGATTCCGTTGTTTCAATTATTTTGTTCATGGGATTGTATGTTTTCTACCATTCGAGCATTTGTATAGAATACGTATAAAAATTCGTAAAAAAATACTAATGTAAGAAATTCAAGTAATGTTTTTAAGTATGAAACAAACCCACCTGGAAGCTGAGTTTATAAGCGAAGAATTGTTATAAAATATATGATTTCAACATACAGAACCTTAATATTCAACAAAACAAAGACAATGGAGGTTGATTTTAGCAAGACAAATTATAATTTTTAAAGTGATTGAAACTTATTGAATGGAACCAAACCACGCTATACATCGTTTTCACTTTCACTTATCAGGTACAAAATTCTTTGTGAAGTTTTGGTGAATGATCTCGGCCCGCCCTTTACCATTACACGCATGCGCAAATTTTTGTCTCTTTTCAGCGCACTGTTTCTGGCATCATGCTTTTTCTTTAATGTCCCTGTAACCACTTTCCATTTATGCGATCCTATCGCTTGTACCGTAGTTTCAGAACAATTTCCCGTCGTCATGTCACTTTCCTTTACAAAATTGCTATCTATAACGTTAGTAGGTATATATTCATTGATAAAGTCCATTTGTCAGTTGGTAAAAAAATTTTACTACTTTTTAAATAAATATTAATATAATTTAGTAGAAAATTATTATTAGTAAACAAAAATGAGTTTTGGCATTAAATGATTATTTTTCTTTAATTTTTTTTTTTCATTTTGTGACATGAAAACTGTGTACACCATATCGTACTCTACAGAAACTATCATGATGTGGTATATTCGCAGTGAGCATCATAGCTTCTATCTTCCGCCACTTCGCCAACTTTAATAACCTTCTATAAAGTTTATTTGACATACCTACTCAAAATACGTATATATTGTAACGTAGGTTTATAAAATCTTGGAAATATACATTTATCGTAATTAAAATCTGATTAATATTTTTGGCTTCTCTGTGGTTAAAATATAAAACTGCTGTAGTTACCTTATCTACAAGGGCACCTACTCGATCTCAACATAAAAACGCACCCAGACCCAGGCTTGAAAAATCAAAAGCAACAATCTATTTGAATGTAGTTTCAATTTGTAGCTTGAGATATTTAAACAATCATTTCCGATTTCTATGTTATAAGAGTCCTCATTTTTAATTTGCAATCTATAAGTTGCAATAAATCAACCAACTCAACCAATACATTGATAAAACATTGGATAAAACTTATACGAGAGGATAACATTGATGACCAAGCTGCTTTTGGAACGAAGTTCCTTATCGCGCGTTGTGAAAGGGGGCTCGACGGAAAATTACGACACTTTTTGATTTTACGAATGACGACACTTTTTTTGAAGTGATTCAGTGAGTTTTACAGAGATGGCGCTGTACTGTACAACTTTCTGAATCACGCTAGCGTGATTAATTAAGTTTTACTGGCGCTGTACAACAAAACAATACTTAATCGAAAGGAACTTCGTTCCATCCGGGTGTCCCTTGACGCCTCTCATGTTTTTTATTATTATGTATTTTTAGTGCAGTGTGTCAGTTGTGTTTTCTTTTTTTATTGTATCTTGTTAAGTTATTATTTTAGAGGAATCAACATTGTCCTGTCCTATTTATAATGAGTGCAAAGTTGTAAGAAATTTATTATAGTACATAGTTTATCATACCGAAGATAATAGATAGTAAAGTATGGAGTATTTTATTAGTCACTAATCTAATTATTAAAGTTGATAAAACAATAGTCCGTAATTATTAGACCTTCATTATTTTATTAAAGCTGAATAGTTCACTGTGTTCTCCAATACGATACAGGTGAGAACAATCCCCAACTATGATTTTTCGTATTACAAACGCCACAACGCGCTGCGCCGTAACGACGACGCACAACGCGAAAACTACAATGCAGATACTAGGAAAGCATGATCACCAATATAATATAGGAAACAGTGGCGCCCGCTATAATTATAATAGGATTGATATCCAACAAGTGTACGCCCGCCTACCTGCGACACAATAGCGCCAAGAGCTGAAGTTATGAAACTATAAGGAAAATACTAGGGACAAGACTGCAAGTGGATTAACTTTCTTTTCATAATTTAGTTGGGCTGGGAATCTACAGGTGGCGGTGGTGAGTGGTTATTAAAACAGTAAAGGTAAAAGTCGATAATTAAACTTTGATTATTTAAGTCTGAACAAATGATTTTGCCTTTTTTATTTTACCATATTTATTTTAAAAAATGCAATCAGATCATGACACTAATGACTATTAAATTTATAGATATCGTATGTTTGCTACAAACACTAAACAAAACACAATTAAGGTTATTTTTTCATTCCGTTTAAAATTTTTCCAAATATTTGGATAGAAGCGGCGAAGGCGTACTTAAAATAACGTATACCGCGATATCACGTTACTACCGTTATTCAATCCACATTATAACGGACATTTCTAATTATCTGACAGATTTATCTGATTGTCTATGGTTAATTGTCAATGTCAAAATTTGGTTTTATTTTGACAAGGAGAAAGAATTTTATTTTCACAACGGAAAAATTCGTCATTGGCGTCGTTGCCGACATTTTTTGATTGCAGTTTTGTAAATTATATTCCTGCGTATAATAACATAGTGTAAACTTAAACATTGTAAATCTTCACAAACAGCAGTCATGGATGTTACGGATGAGAACTTGGCTACGCTGGCCAATTATTTGCAACAAACTTTGAATCCAGACCCGAACATCAGGAAACCGGGTGAGTAGCCCAATTTAAGCTTTTAATTGTTTCTTTACGAATGTAGCGTAACATTTTAATAATTAATTCTATTCTATACTTTTTATCTTCTGATTGGATCACTCAAATCTTCAATTTGTACAATAAAACCCTTAAAACATTGCTAACCTAAAATGTGTGGCATGTGAAAAAATAAGGTAAAAAGTAAGTAGTATAATAGCTATTATTCATTTAAAGAAAGATTGTGTAATTTGGAAGCATACGTTTTAGTGTCAAAAATTTTGAACGTTATTATGATCTAAATTTAGTACGAATGTCTGTTTGCTAATGTATTTATTGATCTAATACATATTAAATCTGTAGGTTAAGTTCAATAGTTATTTGCAAATTAGGTTAACTTTAACACTGAAGAATGTCTAAATGCATTTTTACATGTAAACACCAGCACACACATAAGTAATCTCACATACACTTAAAAAATTTAATTTATCTTTTACTGGTCAGTCTCTCATGTAAAATTGTTACATGTAAAATACATTGCTATATGCTCAAAAATATGTTCCTCAAAATCTACAATAAATTATTTCTTTATTATTTTCATTTTCATATCTAGCGGAGAAGTTTCTGGAAGGCATAGAAGTGAACCAGAACTATGCCATCCTCCTGTTACACCTGATCGATAAGGAGGCTGCAGATCTCACCATAAGGATTGCGGCTGCTGTGGCGTTTAAAAACTATATCAAGAGGAATTGGGCAGTGGTAAGTTTATATTGACAGTTACCTTACTTATAATTTTTCATCTTAGTCTGCTGGTTGAGAGATATAGGTCACATCTCTTGAGCAAACCATCAATGTATGTGTTCGTACATTGTCAATGTATACAAAAATATTTAGACAACTCATTTGATAAATAATCTTCAGGTTCATCGTAATTAAACATTTTAATACAGATAAAAATCATTTAATGCTTTGGCAATAATATGTTTTCTCTTTTTTCAACTAATTTAAATTGATATTTTAAAAAAGAGTTTAATTAAAGATTTCAATTTAAGAAGAAAGTTTTGGTTAAAAATTCACCTTAAAACAAACTTAATGCATTTTGTTGTAATAATTTCAGGAAGAAGATGGCTGTGATAGGATCCACTCAAACGACAGAATGACTATCAAAGTGCTGATTGTGTCTCTCATGTTGAAGTCTCCCGAGGCCATCCAGAGACAGTTCAGTGATGCCGTCTCCATCATTGGGAGGTCTGACTTCCCGGAGAAATGGCCAGGGCTTATTAGTGAGATGGTGGAGAAGTTTGCTACAGGTATTTGACCATTAGTTTGTAGTTAATATCTGTAACTTGTAGTTGTATGAT
This sequence comes from Thymelicus lineola, assembly GCA_963932265.1. Classification (NCBI taxonomy): domain Eukaryota; kingdom Metazoa; phylum Arthropoda; class Insecta; order Lepidoptera; family Hesperiidae; genus Thymelicus; species Thymelicus lineola. The sequence continues at coordinate 2,573,772 of OZ010705.1, read as the reverse complement.
TTCGATGAATTTAACATATGAAATCACTCTTATAATTCTTTGAAAGACCGAGCAGTGATAGCTTGGAGGTTAGAACGTTGGTCTCCCGAACGAAGGGTCCCGAGTTTGAATCCTGGAAACGCACCTCTAATTTTTAAATATTTTGTGCGTATTAGAAGTTATTTATCACTAGCTTTGGAGAAGGAAAATATCGTGAGGAAACCTGCACACTGGAGAGTTCTTCATAAAGTTCTCAAAGGTGTGTGAAGTCTACCAATCCGCACTTGGCCAGCGTGGTAGACTAGCCTGTACCCCTCATATTGTGAGAAGAGACCCTGAGCCCAGCAGTGGAACAATTATGGGTTGTTGCTTTGCTTTGCTTTATTCTTTAAACAATGTTTTGGTACCAAGAGTACAAACAACATTTTAAAAGCTTGTTTTTAAAAGTATTTTTAAAATATTAATTTTATTGTATATACTGTTCTTATATTTTATATATTACCTTGCAGGAGACTTTCACGTGATAAATGGAGTACTTCGTACAGCCCATTCGCTGTTCAAGCGTTACCGATACGAGTTCAAGTCTCAGAAACTTTGGGAGGAAATCAAACATGTATTGGAGAACTTTGCTAAACCACTCACTGACCTCTTTGTGGTAATTATATTGTTTTTATATTTTTGAGAGTAGTTCAGCATTTTCCTTTAATATTTTTTGTACTATTAACATAGTAACTAAAAGACTATGTTAACACACTTAGGTCAAGAATCCATGTGCGGTATATGAGGAAAAAATCCTTCCATAAAATTACTTATTTATATCTGTTTTGTGATTGTACAAAACTCTACAATGCACAAATATAGGGTCGCTACACATTCATTTATAAAAATAGGCTTACAACAATAACCAATATAATGTTCATGAGAATGTGTTTTGATAATTAAAATATTTTCTCTTCTCTCCAGGCTACCTTGGACCTAACTACAAAGCACGCAGACAACCCACAAGCTTTGAAAGTGATCTACGGCTCGCTAGTGCTGATCTGCAAAGTATTCTACTCGTTAAACTATCAAGACTTGCCGGAGTTTTTTGAAGATAACATGAACATATGGATGCCAAATCTACTTAACCTGTTGCAAACTAAAGTGCCGTGCTTGGAGTCTAATGTAAGTTTGATTAATAGTTTGAAAGCCTTGAGCAGTATATAACAAAGCTGCTGTCTTGTTCGTAAGTAATGCAATGAAATATCTGGACAAGACTTCAAAAAGTCGGGATTTGTTGGGACAAAATGCTGACGACGAAAAAAAACGGCTAGAGCGCGTGCGGCAAACGCGGTCTGTTGAATCGAGTGAATTGGTTGCTGGTAGAGAATGCACTAAGCATTAAGCTCGCCATTTGTACCGTGATATTCTATTGTGGTCAATAAAGGTTAAATAAATAAATAATTGTCGGGACTCTGGACATCATGTGAAATGTCGGGACAATCCAGATGAATCTCGACCATCTGGCAACTCTAGCAGCAACGCATCACTGATGTGTCTGTGTTGCTAATGTTTTTAGCTACATGGCCACTTACCATCAACTGGCCAATCAATCCGTATGTCAGCAAAAAAAAAGAAGGCTTTTATTAGTTTTTTAGTATTACCTTCGTACTCATACTATACCTATGTTATACAATACTAGCTGTTGCCCGCAGCTTCGCACGCTGAAATTATGCGTGTCATACTTATCCCCAATTTCACCCCCTTGGGGGTTGAATTTTGAAAAATCCTTCTTTAGTGGATGCCTACGTCATAAGAGGAATACGTGTGCGGAATTTTAAGTTTCTAGTCCTAAGGGTTTGGCCTGTGCGTTGATACATCAGTCAATCACTTTTGCCTTTTATATATACGGATTAAACTTTTTCTATTAGTTTGTATATTTAAAATGCTGTATGTGTATACTATTAGTGTGGTAATGGTTTAAAATGCTGTGTAGTGTTTTGCTCTTTCAACTCGCTCAAAAGCTCAACGTGGCAATGCTGAAATCACGTACTTCGTAAGAGAGAGAGAGAGAAGAGCAACTTTTTGGTTGCATAATAATTTTTATTTTTATACAAACTCATGGGTTCCAAACACAACACATAAAGTCAAATAACAGTTTGTGTAAAATGTTTTAGCAAGTCTATCCTACCTTTTCAAATCACTGCACACTAACAGTGGCAGTACAGCCATACAAGCCCAAAACCCCAGCTTACTATAATTACTTTACTAACATCACTGCAGCTGTTAACACTCCATATTATTTGTTGGTTATTATACGTATAGAATGGAGTGCTCTGTGTTGTCGGGCCAGAGATCCCGAGATCCTGGGTTGTACGATACAACTGGGCTTGCCTTATCCTGATGGTCTAGGCACGCCACTGCACTAATAACCATTTGTACAGGATGACGAGGATAAACCTCATGTGATGGAGCATCTTCGGACAGAGGTGTGTGAGTGTGCCTCGCTGTACGCTCTGAAGTACGAGGAGGAGTTCAAACCGTACGGGCCGGCGTTCGTCACCGCCGTGTGGAATGTGTTGCTCTCTACTGGACTGCAGCCTAAATATGATGCTGTGAGTACATCCTACTGTTATCTATACTAATATTATAAAGAGGAAAGATTTGATTGTTTGTTTGTTTTCTATGTACCCGTGGTATGATTTGAATGTTTATTCTTATTTGAATGTTATATATTACATATACAATATACAATACCGCGGGCGCTAAGTCCTAATAATATTATAAATGTGAAAGTTTGTAAGGATGTTTGTTACACTGTATATTGTCTCGGTGGATGAGCGGGGTACCTGTAACACAGGTGATGAACCAAGTACAGGGCCCTTGCGACTTGTGAATGTAATGTGTTTTTATCAATAAAATATTTTTGATTTTGAACTCTTTCACAGAAAAACTACTGAACAGATTTTCATGAAAATCATACAGGTATGAGCTGGAATAAGACATACGGTACTTATAAACATAGCACTAGTTTACATATAAAAATCCTGACTAACAAGCTCTCATGATAAATATTGTTTGTTTCCAGCTTGTATCCAACGCCCTGACATTCCTCGCGAAGGTGGCCGAGAAGAACACATACAAGAGTTACTTCGAGGACCCCGCCATCTTGAGCAGCATCTGCGAGAAAGTTGTCATACCTAACTTGGAGTTCAGAGGTATGTTGAGTCAATATGTCAAATTCAAAATAATTTATTCATATAAGTATCACTGATACACTTATGCACGTCATGTTTTGGCTTTTCGGAAGGTGCTTTGTCGTGGAGGAGAAGAAAAGCCTAAAGAAACTCCTCGGCACATCTTTTAAAAAAAATGAAAAGTTACATAATATGGTTTTACCTACGCGGAACTGGATGCGGCACTAATTTCCAGGCGTCTTTGTCATTAATATATTCATTTATACTATAGTATTCCTTGCCTACTAGCTGAGATTTAACATATTTCTTAAACATTAGGATAGGCAAATCACATATTGACTTAGGTAATTTATTGAAAAAACATACACAGAGCCCCATATAAGAACGTTGAACCTTACTTAGGCGAAAATCACTAGATTATGTTGATAAGTAATATTGATAATTATTATTTGATAACAAATATTGATAAGTTTGTACAATGTGCGAAGACCTGATATTTGAAAACAACCAACGCATCCACAGAATCAGACGGCGAACTGTTCGAAGACAACCCGGAGGAGTACGTGCGACGCGACATCGAGGGCTCCGACGTGGACACGCGACGTCGCGCCGCCTGTGACCTGGTGCGCACCCTCGCGCAGCACTACGAGGACAAGATCATGGCCAGCTTCGGGCAGTATGTGCAGGTGTGTGACACCACCACCTAGTTGTGTGACACCACCACCTAGTTGTGTGACATATTGCGCGCTCTATATACTAAACCTTATTTTTTGCAGAAATATGATATACAGTAATCCCACCTAACGCGTACCCTTATAACGCGTTTTCATATTACACGATTTCAATCCCCCGTATAACACGGGCATTCCCCCATATAACGCGGGGATTTCCCACATACATATTTCTGTACTGTGAAATTTATAAAGATTGGTACAGATCATAATTAGCTTCGCGTACCTTTGCACGTGTGTCAATTGTGTTATTACAAAATTAAATTATTTTATTAAATTTGTTAAATGTTAAAAGTTAAATATGATGAATCATTTATACGTAACGCGATAAACGAGGTCGTAAAAACGCGTTATACGGGAATACCCCTATAACGCGTTTTCCTGTAACGCGGAAACTATCTACCGCGTTATAGGGATTGCTGTATATTAAACGTTATTTTTTTGCGGAAATATGATATATGTTGTAATTATAATACATTTCCCAACAATATAGAACCGTATTTCAAAATGTGTCACCATGCCCTTTCTTCCCAGGCGATGCTCACCAAGTACACGGAGTGCGGCGCGGCGTCGTGGCGCGGCAAGGACACGGCGTTGTTCCTGGTGACGTCGCTGGCGGCGCGCGGCAGCACGCAGGCGGCCGGCGTGACGCGCGCCTCGCCGCTCGTCGACTTGACGCAGTTCGCTGCGGCACACGTGTTGCCCGAGCTGCAGCGACCCGACTGTGAGTTGCTGTTGGTGGTGTCAGAGATATCTACACTAATAAATTATGAAAAAAAAGAAAGAAAAAATATTCGAACACAATAGGGATGTTGACTAATTTTAGGATTCAATTTTATTTTATAGAAAGAACCTTAATATTTACGAAAAAAAATGGTTGTCTGTAAAGTCGGTTTACGGACGGTAGTTTAACGTGACAACGTCATGACAAAACATTGATGAAGTAGTGCTCGAATATAATATTATCTCTGGAAATTAACTTATAATTAGAAACTTTTATCTTTATACTACAACGCCATCTAGAACTCCTGAACTAAACTATTTTTTCAGCAAGTTCCTTTCTGACTTAATTGTGTATATAGTTTTGTTCATAGATGGCGCTTTTTCCATTGTTCGTTCGCTCGCGAAACGCGACAGATGAGTCATGATTTTTCGTGCGTGCACCCGGCATCGATTTAATAGACGTTATCACGTCAAAAAATATTATAAAAAGAATAATCTTCAATGTAAAAACAAAAACTGATAAATAAAAATCATTATCAAATTTCCCACCGCAAACGTCACGTGACTTCATTAACCGATATTAAATACTATCGGTCTACTGAAGTTTGTTGAACTTGCATATAAAATACTTTCAATGACGTCATAAGCTCAAAATGGCGTTTGAGGTCACGTGACAGTGAGTACTATTTTTAACTTTTTAAATTAATTATATTTAATTTATTTGTGATTGATATCGACAAAAGAATAATATTTTAGGTGTTTAAATGTTTCCTTAATACTTAAAGCATAAAATATTAATTTACAGTTAGTGTCAACATACCTATTGCTGCAACAACCTTTACAAACATTGTCTAATCACTAACACAGCAATGGCGAAGTAAGAAATTGCAGCGAGAACCATTGAATTGAAAAAGGCCACACTCATCATATACAACGGAAAACGAGACATGTTAAGTGGTATTAGTCAACGTCAATGGATGTTTTCCGACATACGTTGAAGAATATAAATGATATTGTTAGTTCGAGTGATTTACAAACAAATCCCTCGTGTCTTCCAGTGAACGAGTTGCCGGTGCTGAAGGCGGACGCCATCAAGTACATCATGACGTTTCGCTCGCTGCTGCCCAAGGACCTCATCGCCAGCGCCTTCCCGCTGCTGGTATGATACACACACACACACACACACACAAGGATACACAGAGAGAGAGATATACACAGACTCGTACACACACACCCAATTGCATAGCTTTACTTCGCTGTAATATAGTATTTTATTTTCTTCAGTGATTTGCAATTAAATTCGTTAATTACGACGTCAATTAAAACCTCATTTTTTAACCGATTTCAAAAAAAAGAGGAGGTTCTCAATTCGACTGTATTTTTTTATTTTTGTTACCTCATAAATTTCGACTGGGTGAACCGATTTTGATAATTCTTTTTTTAATCGAAAGCTGGTGCTTGTCATGTGGTCCCACTTAAATTTGATCGAGATCTGACAATGGCATCCATGAGAAAACCATATAAGTCTTTAATTTGCGTTAAGTATGTGCGCGACAAATGGACGAATAACTCAATATCACGCGAACCGATTTCGATGATTCTTTTTTTATTGGAAAGGATGTACTTCATTTGGAGTCGGTTTTTTTTAAATTTTAGATTATTTAACTATATAAATTATTTAACTATATGCTCTCCCCTCAGATAAACCACATATCGGGTCGCGGCGTGGTGTGTACATACGGCGCGTGTGCGATAGAGAAGCTGATAGCGGGCGGCATGCTGGGACGGGGGGCGCTCGAACCCCACGCCGCGCGTCTCCTGGGGGCGCTGTTCGCCGCGTTGGGGAGCGCGCAGGACCCCACTGAACACAACGAGTATGTTATGAAAGGTATGGGGGTGATAAATTAATAACGCTACTCAGTGCCGGATTAATCATGTAATAAGAGTAGCAATTGTGACGGGCCCCACGCGAATGGGGGCCCGTAGCAAGAGTAGCAATTGCGACGGGCAACACGCGAAAGGGGTCCGCGCATATTTTAGACTTTATATTAAAGAACCACTTTATACAGTTATATCTAAGAACCCATAGTAGATCAAGGGCTCTTTGAAAGAATTTGATACGGGCCCCGCGCTTGCTTAATCTGGCAATGACGCTACGCATAGCCTGGCTTATGTCGAACCTAAGTGATCGACAAAGTTAAGCAACAGCGAGCGCGGTCGGTATTTGGGTGACTGAAAATTTTCTTGAACGTCTCCGTGCTTCGGAGGGCACTTAAAGCCGTCGGTTGTTACCCTAAGCAGTTCTTAAGCCATATCGGAGGCCGTCGGATGGCATGAAAACTTCCGAAACTTGGGTTGGCCAATAAGCAATCCGCACTGGAGCAGCGTGGTGGAGTATGCTCTAGGCCTCCTCAAGAGGAGAGAGCCGTGTTCAATAGTGGGCCATTGAAGCTGGTTTGTGTACGCTTCATAAACTCCAAAAATTCTTCACCGATAAAGTTCAAATTTTGACACAGTTATGCTTCAAAGACGGTCTTTACCAGTTTATCGCGTCAGTAACTTATCTCCAATTAAAAACAGTTTTGTTGCACAAAAACGTCTGCTGGGGCAGCAAGTTAATATCTACACTGCCTCAATACATTTCATGAATACGTTTCAGTCATTGTATAATGTTACAGCCGTCCTCCGAACCCTGTCATGTCTCCGTGAGTCTTCGCTGCCGTACCTGGGGGAGGCACTGCCCAAGCTGGCCAACATGCTGGCGGTAGTGGCCAAGAACCCCTGCAAGCCGCACTTCAACCATTACCTATTTGAGACTCTGTCGTTGGCTGTATCGTAAGTACCCACCCGGAGCTTACTCAAAACTTACCGTTTTATATAAATAGATGTCTGCTATTTAACCCCCCCACGCAAAAAGAGGGGGTGTTATAAGTTTGACTGTGTGTCTTTGTGCGTGTGTTTGTCATTGTAGCTCAAGGAGGGGACCAATTTGACGCGATTTTTTTGTATCAAAACAAAACGTCGGATTTTTTTAATTTTTAAATTGATAGTGTGGTGATTTTGTTGGAATTTATTCATTGTAACTGCATAAAAGAAGTGAAATGATTATTTACTATTATTAGCCTTAAGAGAACCTCTATTCTAATCTTATCCTGGGAACAGATAAACACCCGTGTTACAAGTTGCAAATATGCCAAGTATCATCTAAATCTCTTCAGAAGTTTCTGAGTGATACTCGTACAAAGAGACAGACATATAGGCGGACAAAATATTTACAATTTTGGAAATAAATGTATAATATTTTTTACAGGTTGGTAACTAAAGCAAATCCTAACGCGATCTCTGCGTTTGAAGACGCGCTTTTCCCGATATTCCAGGAGATATTGCAAAATGATGTGCAAGGTATGTTCAATTTGTACTTGGAACTTCTATTTTCAATTTTTCAATCCAGTTCCTAAAAAGGAGGAGGTTTTAATACGATTGTATTTTTTTAAATGTGTGTTACCTCGGAACTCCGTCATTTATTTTGGGGAATTATTTTTCTATTTGCCTTATTAACAATGTTTATAAATATAATATTATATTCAAATACATAAACACACACACACACTAACACACAAATACACGCACGCACACAAGAATGCCGGACACAAACCGTAACTTAGTTTAGTATTTAAGTTTCTCATTTTAAGTGATGTAAAAATCTTATGACAAATAAAGTTTCTTTGAACCGAAATTAAATTCCTCTCTTCCAGAATTCATGCCATACGTGTTCCAAATGCTCTCCCTACTGCTGGAGCTCCGCGGCGGGGGCGCCAGCGCGGCGGGCGACGCGGGCGCGTACGGAGCCCTGTTACCGTGTCTGGTGGCGCCCCCGCTGTGGGAGCGCCCGGCCAACGTGCGCCCCCTCGTGCGGTTGCTGTGCGCGTTCGTCGCTGTACGACCTGATCTGGTTATTGCGTCGGGGAAACTGGTGAGGATTGATGGATTAAGGTTTTTGTGGGACGCGGGGGCGTAAAGATTGCACTCCTTTGTACGACTGTCGTGCACTTATGTGTACTTGGGTGTAAGATCTGGTCATCAAGGAGACTTGGCGGTCCAAGTTTTTTTTTTGAGGTTCCTTTCTATTTCTTCTTTCTTTCTTGGCCGGCAACGCATCAGTGATGCCTTTGGTGATGTTCATGGGTGGGGATAGCCACTTACCACATCAGGTGGATCGACAGCTCGTTTGCAGGCTATTTCCATAAAAAAAAACCTATGAGACCTTTCTCCGGTGTCCGGTGGGTGATAGAGTAATTACTTCTAGTAATAAATAACTTGTATTAAACATATTTTGAACTAGAAATATAGACTTTAATATCGGCCCAGTCGGAGTGGCACCTAGCAGTGATAGATATAAATGAAGTATAACGATTGTCTGTTTGTTCCAGAACGCTATGCTAGGAGTGTTCCAGAAACTCATAGCCTCCAAGACCAACGATCACGAGGGATTCTACCTGATTCAGACCATGCTCTTTAAATTTGGCGAGTGAGTATTATGTGATTATTTCATTTTAAATATAATTTTAAACTTTATCATAGTGGACGCTGAACATTTTAAACGCAATGGATCCTCATATTTTATAATAGCGATATTTTGACCCAGTTACGTGAATTGTCGTCTCACCATGTGTATCATCTATCTGTATAAATAAAAGGCAAAAGTGATTGACTGGTATATCAACGCACAGGCCAAACCCTTAGGGCTAGAAACTTAAAATTTCGCACACGTATTCCTCTTACGTCGTAGGCATAGACTAAGGAAGGAATTTGAAAATTCAACCCCCAAGGGGGTGACATAGGGGATAAATATGATAAATATGATTTCCGCTTGTGAAGCTGCTGGCAACAGCTAGTTTATAATACAATGGGAATACATGGCACTGTATTGTACTCCAAAAACCAAAACAAAAAAAATGGCTCCTAAACGAATAGACTGATTATGATGCGTTTTTTCTTGTTTGAAAGCTGACGTCATCGAGATGGTTCTTACCTACAATTTATGAAGATCTGTTCAGGCGTTTCAAAGGTCATCAGTTCTTTTTTGATGAAAATAAAAGTGTTGGGGGATTTTTTAATTTACTTTTATTAGTATTTAAATATATTATATATGTGTCATCCCCAGTTCGGTGATGCAACAGTACACAAAGCAGATAATGTCTCTGCTGTTCCAACGGCTGTCCTCCTCAAAGACCACCAAGTACGTGAAGGGGCTGATAGCATTCCTGGGGTTCTACGCTGCCAACTTCGGTGCTGACAATCTGGTGCAGCTCGTCGACTCGGTGCAGGCCAAGTGAGTGGTGACTGATGATGATAGATGTAGGACGTAGGACTGTCGCAATAATGTCTTCAACCCATTAATAGACATCTACTGGGTACAGGTCTCTCCTCTTAAGGAGGCCTAGAGCATACTCCACCACGCTGCTCCAGTGCGGATTGGTGGAGGGGTTAGTGGCCAACCCGAGTGTCGGAAGTTTTCAAATCGCCCGAGGGCCTCCGACATGGCTTAACGACCGTTATGATAACAACGGGACCGACGGCTTTACGTGCCCTCCGAATCACGAAATAATAGTTATCTCTTAATAGTTACAAGTATTTGGCTGGCTTCAAGATATTATTAAGCCTGTTATTGGCCCACTATTAAGCACTACTCCACCACGTTACTCCAGTGTAGATTCGTGTAGGGTTTTGTGGCCAAACGAAGTGTCGAAAGTTTTAATGGATTTAACGACTGTTATTCGACGATGACATCCGGGACCGATGGCTTTATGTGACCTCCGGAGAACGAAACGCTCAAGAAATGTTTACCACTAGCGCTCATCCATCCAACTACTGACCGCGTCCGCTGTTGCTATGTCAAACACTGAGAATTGACACAAATCGCCGGGATATGAGCGTTTCCAACGCAACTATTACTCGTACACATTATCGTCTATACACGTTAACCCATTCTCTCATATCCCCCGTCAGCATGTTCGCGATGTACTGTGAGCGCGTGCTGATCCCCGACCTGCAGAAGGTGAGCGGTGGGCTGGAGCGTAAGGCGGCAGCGGTGGGCTGCGTCAAGATACTGTGTGACTGCACCGCCAGCAGGCAGGGGGCGCTTGTGCCGCTCTGGACTAAGCTGCTGCAGGTGAGGCGTGTATTAGAGCAAGAGAGGCTGAAGTGTCCTTGGGGAATGTTGCTTACCCGAGATTTGGTGGCAGCGGTGGGATGCGTTAAGTTTTGTGACTGTACTGCTGGCAGGCAAGGACGCGCGTGCCGCTGTGGACGCGGCTTCTGCAGTTATCTGCTGGTTAGGGATGAACAGATACAATACAGTTTTGCGCCATATTGGGTTAGTTTAGAATACTGATCTCAATCCCATACTAGGTAAAGTATGTAGTATATACTTCGTAAAAGTACAAAAGCCGGTCCACATCAATATTATTATTTCTGTTAGTGGTATAATTGTCTTTCCGTGAAGCCTGCCTGACTAGCTACCGCCCTTTTGTTCGAGTCAGTTGCCAAACGACTCGCGGAGTGTTGCGGGTTTATTTTTTGTCCTTGGTCGGTGATGCATTTGGTGTGACATGTCCATACGCGATGGACGCGATGGTAGCCACTCAGAAGGGTCCCGGCTATTTCACAAAATACTGGCCAGCAGAAGAACTTATTTATTATTTTTTAACCTGTTATTGTAAAGTACAATGGGCGGTCTCAATGCCAAGTATTAGACCAGTGAAGTTTTTGTTATTTCAATGTGAATTAATATTTATTCAGGCACTGATCTCGTTGTTCGAGCTGCCGCCCGATGACACGACGCTCCCGGACGATCATTTCATCGAGGTAGACGACACGCCCGGCTACCAGGCGCAGTACGCTCAGCTGACGTGCGCTAAGGGACCCAACGCAGACCCCTTGGCTGGTGAGATATTGTCCATATCGACACTTGAAAGGAAACATTGAGCTAACTTTACAGGAGAGCAGTTTAAAGTTGGAATTTTTAGAAAAGTTGTTGTTTATGCCACAATATAGATGATAAAATAAGGATTCCAAAACAGTAAGAATAACGTCGGTAGGAAGATTACAAAAAAAAATATGATTATTTTTCTAAAAATTCCAACTTTAAACTGCTCTCCTGTAAAGTTAGTTCAATTTCGCTTAGTTAATGTTTCCTTTCAAGCGTCGATTTTATATACTGGTCCTATGAAGAAGTGGGATGAGGTGTGCGAAGTAGCGAGGTGATATGGTCGGAAAACATGTACGGATACTTCTGTGGGCACCTCTGTCCCACATACCATGTATTGTATATGTAGTATATTATATACTTCACACATACACAGACACACACACACTTAGTTATTATATTACTTTCACTGTGCCCTAAGTCGTCGGGGTCACCAGTATGGAGTTATGTATGGCGCGTGTGGCGAGTGTAGGCAGTGCGCGAGCAATAAAGTCAACTCCGAAATAAAGTTAATCGTTTATTACACAAAACGCAAATAGTTCAAATTACACAATATAGCACAACACGAGAAAAACATCCATATATACAAAGAAGGAGAGAGAGTGACAGAAAAGTACGAGCACAAGCGACAGTCTTAACATTCAATATAAGATAGCACGTTAGGGCACAATGTAAGCACTAGGTAAGCGCGAGGTAGTCAAGCGACCGAGCGACACGTAAGAGCGCGATGTGTGTTGGAGGCTGACTGCCGGTTGCTGGGCGAGAACTGACGCGCGCGCGCGCAGCCCGGGAAGCGAGGCGCGGGGGGCGCGGCGCCAGCAACCGGTTCGGCGCGCGGCTGGCCATGGCTGGTGGTGTGACGTCACGCGGTGACGTAGGACACCAGAGCGCACCAGGTTCGAACCCGTGGATGGTGTCAGTGTTTGTGTATATGCCCGTGTGTATGTATGTAGTATGTATGTGTGGTGTATGATAAACATAATATAATAACTAAGTGTGTGTGTGTCTGTGTATGTGTGAAGTATATAATATACTACATATACAATACATGGTATGTGGGACAGAGGTGCCCACACTTCTTTATTACGTGAGGACAGAAAAATAATTAATTAGAAAAGTTTAATAATCCCATTGGTGGGTTATTTACTCGATCACCGCCTTGCTGCCTTACATACACATATTTGTAATAAAAGCGTGAAGGCAGTCAAAGAAAGACTTGATAGCCTTTACACGCGTCTGGGAATAAATTAAAACTAGAGTTTCGTTCCGTGATGGAAATCGAACCATATTTTACTATTGTAATTGGTTTATAATAAAATAAATTCTTTCCGCAGCTGTGGAAGACCCAAAACGTTACCTAGTGGAGAGTCTGAGCAACATGGCGCGTGCCTACCCCGGCGTTCTGCCGCCGCGGGTCGCAGCCCTAGAGGAGCCCCACCGCAGCCAACTGCAGGCCTACCTCGCCGCCTACAGCGTGCAACTGTGCTGACTGCCATAAGTCCAGTGAGGGACTGTCATTGAAGTATAATGTACTAAAGTATCAGAACTGACATCGCGAACAAAATTATTGTCGTTTTCTATTTTCTTTTATTGTTAAAAGTTCTATTTTGAAAATCGAGCCCCCGTTCTCTTTTCAAAATCGACTGATTCTACTAAAAACTAGCTAATTGGTAACAGTTCATTGCTCATATCGGGTTCGCGGGGTCGGTTCTATACGCTAGTACGGTACGTAGTACGGTAGTTCAATGGGGACAGTTTGATTTTAAGTTGGCGACTAGGGACACTAAATTGGCGCCCAGCTAGGGACTGGCGTCTGAGCTCTGAATTGGACTCTACTCAACGGTATTGCTCGTTTGACAGTGAAATTTTGTTGGTTAAGTGATAGTGTGAAATTATGCGAAAGTGCTCGATGGTTCAGTAATAAATTAACTAAACTGGCGCCCAACGTGGGTCATATGGACTAAAAATTTTTACATTAACAGTGCACAAGCTAATTAACCGTTATTTAAATTAAATATCTGTGAGACTTGTAAAAGCATGTTATTTTTGTAAGAAAAATTATTCATTTCATAATTGAGTGTATTAATATTTTTGTTTCATAGTTATTGATTCAAATAAGGTTAATATCATATTGATCTACAATTTCTAATGGGAGCTATGTTACTATGTAAAAATGTGCAAGTTTGTTACTAAATAATTGAAACACTGATTGTAAATATAGGAGGTGTTGATGTATAAATGTTTGAAGTATGTAAATGTCGGTCTAGAAACTAAAGCTTTTGAGTGTTTGGCATTGAAAATATTACATGTGCATTATATATTAAATTGTACACTGAAAAATTATTTCTGATTTTATTTGTATCAGCATTATATGTAGTACGTTGCCATAATATGTATTGATGAGTAAAAATAGATGCATTCATAACAATTTATAGCGCTGAGCGCCTTTCTTAAATCTTTTGATAAATGATTGTTTTTGTTGAAGCATGTAGTGATATGAGAAGTATGAGAGGATTAACTTTATATTTTATTAATTAATGTTACGAATTTTCCTAAGTACCTAACACTTACGCAGCCTGGACGGTTAAATTATAGTATGTAATATATGTAGAAGTTTCAATACAATAATTATTATTAAATATCCCAAGCCATTACTTCACTAGAAATGTATTTTGTCTTAACTTTGTGTAATTTCTTGAGCATTTTTTTAAATTCAGGTATTTAAAACATTTTTTCTTTCATGATTTCTGCTGCTAATAATTATGAAGATTTTTTAGTTGCTTTATCTCGTAATTACTTTAGCGAGATAATTACTTTATCTCGCTGTTCTTTTTGGAATGTTGAAAGATGCAAGCTACAATTTTATTATTATAAAAGTAATATGTAAAGATATTTGAAATACGTATACAAATATTTAAAATGTGAAGATCCACACATTTCTGATAATCTATGACATGAACTATCCAGTGATTTGTTGTTACGTCTTCTTTATAATTATACTTAAGATTTAAAAGTGAATTGATTATGTTATTAGTATGTCTTATAGTTATGGATTCAAGCTAAAATTGTTATTATCTAAATTATTAAAAAAACAATTGTAATTGTACCAAATCTCGTATTGGATATGTTGAATATTTTGTTATCCAAACCTATTCTTACTGTACTTACTATAATATTTATTATCAATTCATTTTTTGCAATATGTTTAATAAACATGTTTTTCATATAATGTGTTTTATATATACTGATATAGACACTATCAAAATTCTCCTTTAGTTTTTCATAATTATTTCTTTATTCTTTGTACCCGAAGGGGTACAAAAAACTAGATAGACTGGACTACACTCCATTTTTTAAAGGAGACTTGGGCCCTTTTATGCACTATTAAAGTGTAAGTATTTATATAAATTTGAATAAATAAGTTTAAACGATAGAAAATGTTAAATTTCTTCGTAGGAATAATAAAACAACTTAAGGGGTAAGGTGAATTGAGTTCTGTATTGGGTACGAAATAAAAAAACAAATCACATTTCAGCAATGTATTAAGAAGCAGGTCGGTAAGTACATACGAGTATAACGCGAAATTCATCTAATGACAACATCAAAATCTTTCAATTGATTAACATTAAAATCTTAGGATAAGCTACATATAATGGGAATGTTCTCCTACGTTAGCAAACATTAACTCCAAATGAATAAATACATTTCGGCAGTTTATTGGACATGAAATGAAAAATGTTAGTAAGCGAAAATTTAATAAAACATTAAGATGTTTGGGACACACTTGTGGTATTACTGATACATAATGGGATTATTACATTTTCCTAAATTCATTTCGCTAATTCTTTATTCGTGTAAGCCATTGCTGTGTAACCCGGAAAGCAACGTCAGCTTTAGTAGCCTAGCAATGTATTACTAATAAGAAATCAGCGAGTGAATTTAGAACAATGGAATAAGCGCTACATGTTTTGATAATAAACTCATATAACTTCAGATTTAGGATGAGATTCGAAGAATCGATAATTTAATGTCAATGTAATCATCTGTAAAGAGGATAATATAATTTCTTTGCGATACAACACAAACGTGTCCCCAGCATGAATACACCGTACAAAAAACCACAAATAGTGCAAGCGAGCGACGTATTTAAAAAACAAAAAAAAATGCATAAAATGTATTTTCAGTGATTATCAAACAAACGCTACCTACACACACTACGTTAGACGTTACAAACTACATAAAAAATACATTAAAATTTTTGATTTTTCATCAAGTTACGACCAAATGATCTAAGAACTATACAGTATAATATTAATTAAAATCATTGTCTACTGTTACGTCAACTATACTGATATGATATTATATAATGAAAAAAAAACTTTGTAAACAAAAAAAATCACACTAACAGACATGACATTTTTAGGATTAATGATAAAAAAATGTGACAAGCCAGATATGTTTTGAAAAACATTTAAGACATAAAATTAATGCAGTTTTAGCGAGTGTGTAGGGTCAATACCCTAATTTGTCCGCTACCTTTTTATCGATCGTACAAACAAGTTATATTTGAACTAACATGATATGTTACTAAGCAACAGATAATTTCAAATCTACTACCCATATAAAGCCCTAGGTTTTATACGGATTCACATCCATTTACTAGACAACGCTAGTACATTTTATTCGTCACTATATCGCAGCGTTTACATATTTGCGAATTCCGTTTACAGCGGCACAGAATTTTTATTCCACGAAAAGAAATATGTAAACCTTAATTATATCATGTTAAGGTTGAAATACATGACTAGACAAATCTGCAACTCTGTTTTTGTAGTTTTGATTCGTTCATATAAATTTCAACCTTATCATCATACAATTAAGATACATTTCTTTTCGCTGCATAAAAATGCCTAGAAATGCCGTGTCACCAAGCAGGCGTTAAACGATCAGAATAACCAATCAACGCCAGACGCTTTGCAGCCACGACAGATTTTGCTGTAAAAAAATTGGTTGTCTGTAAAGTCGGTTTACGGACGATAGTTTTACGTGACAACGTCATAAAGAAACATTGATAAATAGGTACATGCGGCACGAACCGAGCGCTTCGGCCGATCGTAGCCGATCGTGCCTCTCTATCGCTTGTTCCGCGCTCTCGCTCGCGGAACGTAACAGATGAGTCATGATTTTTCGTGCGTGCACCCGGCATCGATTTAATAGACGTTATCACGTCAAAAAAATTTTAGTCTTACGTTGTCTAGTACATAGCGATTAAACTAAAAACAATGAGGCGTGTGTTGTCTAACGAGTCCGTTGTAGGCAGCGTAGCGCGAGGGGAGCGTGTCACTTGAGCGCGCACTCCACGAACACGGGCCCGAGCGCCGGGGACACCGGGGACAACGGGGACGCCGGGGACAGCGAGCAGTCTGGGGAGGCCGGGGACTGCGGGGAGGCTGGAGAGTCTAGGCACGAGTCCGACTGCGGCGACTCCACCTCCCACAGCGGCTGGGTGGACGGCCACAGTTGTTGGAGAGTGCCCCTGGAACAAATGTATTCGGTTAGATATTTGGCTGTAGGTCGTATACCTTCGACACTTTAAAGCTGATGACCTCGAAACGCCTGGACAGATCATAAATTGTAGCTAAGAGCCATCAAAAAATCGCATCATAATCGGTCTATTCGTTTCTTCGATGCCATGAACACGTCAAACAAACTTACATATTTTTTTTGCTTCGGGGGTTAAAAATGGCGAAAATTGTCCATAACGTTCAGGTTTACTTGATCAAGCGTCAAGCGGACTTGACGCGGCATCTGGCCATATAGTTATCTCATGCATACTGGATGGCGCGTCAAGTCAAACTGCAGACTTGATCAAGTACACTTGATTGTGTATAGCCAAGGGGCCGTCCATAAATTACGTCATATGTTAGGGGGGGGGGGGGGGTCGATGTAGTGTGACATTGTGTGACAAGGGGTGGGAGGGGTTCTAAATTTTGTGACGTCACATTTCAAAATCGAATAATTGGTATGTATAGATTAAGAAACAACTATTAATGAGAATAAAATTTATTTCTGAACTGCTGTTTTAATTTAATAATTTCTAGGTGTAAAATTTCATATGTGACGTCACACTGGGGCGGAGGTCTCACAAATGTGACCAGCTGTGACAAGAACGGGGGAGGGATCAAAAAGTCATGAAATAAGTGTGATTTAATTAATGGATGGCCCCCAAATCTGTTCCGACCGAGCTACAACACACACATGTTTATCTTTTGTTTCACTGCATCAATCACTATTACATTGGTAAATTATGTAAAAGGGATGGCACTACTAAAACCATAATAGTGAAAAAGACAGCTAGACGGCCTTACTCAGAGGCAGCTATCAACTGTCTGAATTGAAATCGCTGCACTTGTCTAAATTCGACTGACGTAATTGGAACGACGTCTTTGGAACTCATTGCCGCTGTCTATTCGCCGTGCTCAATCAATAAATACTTTTAAAAGCTAAAGGGTACTTTCTTTCGTCATAAGCTTGAAGACCACTTCGCTATACAGTGGACCCCCGGTAATCCGGCCCCTGTCTAATCCGGCACCCCCTGTAATCCGACATGGTCATTATTGAATATTTTTGACAATCTTCCCTAATGCATGATTGAATAACTTGTACGCACCACCACTATTGTGCTTGACGCGTAGGGTATTGTTTTGATTCTGGTTGCTTGTATGATTGATATATTAAGTATGATTTGTACTTCAGAGTACCTGAGTTCATATTATAACATAAGAACCTTATCATTGGATCTGTAATTTGTCGGATTACAAGGTACTCTTTTGTAAAAATTCCGGACTATAGGGGGTCTTAGGCAGTACTCTATAATCCGACAAATTCGATAGTCCGACACTGCCCTGCAAAATGTTTGTCGGATTACCGGAAGTCCACTGTAATTGCTATTATATTACCTTCTTTCTAATTTTATAACATTCTGTATTTTAACTGTATTCATTCACTAAGCACTCGTACACCACTACTTTGTCTCTTTATTAAAGTGTCCTCTTTCCTAAGGTTGCCTGGAAGAAATCGCTTCTTAAGCGATAAGGCCGCCTGTTGTACCATTATATCCATTAATAGTATAAGATATTACTGTATATTGGTGTACAATAAAGAGTTGTTGTTGTTGTAATTTCAGCGCCATCTTGGCATATCTTGTATATAATATTATTGCACTAACCAGATGTTCCTATCAACTACGGCGCGGACAGTGGGCGTGGGGAAGCCGTTGAACGCGGAGGCGATGGGCAGCGTGTAGGCGCCCATGTCGCGGAACACCAGCCACGAGCCCACGCCCAGCGCTGGGAGCCGCGCCTTCGGCAGCACGCAGTCCAGCCCGTCGCACGACGGACCCCACACCGAACACGGCTCGGGGCGGGAGTTCACCGCCTGGTGATAAATAAATAATTATTATCTTCGCCCTGTCATTGGTCGAAGTCACACACTGATACCCATGAGGAACTACGAGTAGGTCAAAGTCAATCAGGCCTATGATTGGTCGAAACTGTTCATTCAATGTCACGAGATCCTTTAGATACCTCTTCGAAGCTTGCCGTCCAGATGTCCAGACGTCCATATAAAGTTGTTGGATGGTACCATTGAACTATTAATTATTATTGATGTGTAAACTACGTATGTTTCTTTATTTGGTAATTGATCATCGAATTTCCGCACCAAACAGAGTGGTGAGTGAGTCACCTCTCGAGTTGTGGCAATAAATCATGTGATGAACGAGACTCACTGTTCAAGTGCAAAGGGTTAATTATTCTGTGGTACAATAATGAAGAGTGACTAATCAAAAACCAATAATTCCAGTTTCAAAAAAAAATACTTTTTTTTCTGATCGTGATGAAAATATTGAAATTTATTAAATACTTCATTCGGTTTGATTCAAAAATCAATATTTCTATAGTAAAAGAACCCTTCAAAAGTTTAATTCGGATCAAAAGCCAATAATTTCTTTTAATAAGTATTTCTTGTAATAAGTTTTTTGCTTTTTCTCTAAAATAACTTAGAATGGAAATATTGGTTTTTGATTAGTCACTCCATTGAAGTATAATAATTATACTGTACCGACCGACTGTGTGCTATACGGTACCGACCTCTAGCGGCTGCGCGACAACGTGCTGATGGTCGTAGAGCACGCAGTTGAAGGAGCCGTACACGCCGTCGTTGATGAAGTACATCGTGTGCCCCTCCGAGCCCTCCGACCCCTCCACAGCCGGCAACTATACACAGACACACACACAAATGTTATATATATGTATATATAAAAGTCGATACTAAATGTGAAAAGTTTAAGCAACAGCGGGCGCGCTCGGTAGTTGGATGTGAACAAAATTAATACGTGACTTGCCGATAGAAACTTTCAAAAAACGTGTAAAAACACAATAGGGAACATGCATTAGCAGTAGATTTTGATAAATATGTAATAGAGACATAGTAATAGAAATTTTGTACAAAGGTACTGCTTATTTCTATCAGAAATCTCTTCCAGCAGACCTAGGGATGGAAAGGTGATGTGCTTTGTGCTTTCATGTTTTACAAAGATATGATTGGAATACGGTAAAGGTACTGCTTATTTCTATCAGAAATCTCTTCCAGCAGACCTAGGAATGGAAAGGTGATGTGCTTAATATATAGATATGATTGGAGTACGGTAAAGATACGGTAAAGGTGGTGAGTGGTGAAGGTGGTGAGTGGTCACCTCTCGCTTGGCGTACACCATGGCGGCGAGCGTGTAGGCGGCGGCGGCGAAGTAGCGGCCCGGCTCGGCGATGACGCGCACCGCCCGCGACGGGAAGTGCTGCTCCAGCGCCGCGTTGATCACCGCGCCCACCTGCACACACAAACACACACACACATTTCTTTTAATAAAAAAAAATAACAGTTAAATGATAGTTAGCTGGTAGAGAATGCATTAAACTCGCCATTTGTTCTTCTATTGCTTTTGACTATAAATTAACCGTCAACTTATTAGTTTTGACATTGAATTATTATTTTCTGTCTTTAGATTATCTTCGTTATGCAGTGGCGTGCCTAGACCGTCAGAACAAGGCAAGCCTAGTTGTGTCGTACAACCAAGGATCTCGGGATCTTTGGCCCGACAACACAGAACACTGCATTCCATTCGCATAATATTTACCAACAAATAATATGAGTGTTAACAGCTGCAGAGTGATGATAGTAAGCTGGGCTTTTCGGCTTGTATGGCTATACCGCCATTGTCGTTATGCGTCCGTCACAACATCCTTACCTTCCGGATGTAATTTTAAAATTACAAATGACGATAAAAAGACACTGCAACGCCCCAAGTCACTTAAATCACTCCTAGTAAAAAATCACAATAAAAATTCTATAGTAAGGAGCGATTTAAGTAACCGAATGTGACTCTAGTTAGGGCGTAAGACTATTTACCAGATACTCGTCTAATTCTTGACAAAAAAAAAACCGACTTCAAAATTAGGGTTACCTCAAAAACTACTCGTCAGATCTCGCTCAAATCTATATGGGACCACATGACAAGCACCAGCTTTCGATTAAAAAAAGGATCATCAAAATCGGTTCACTCAGTCGAAAGTTTTGAGGCAACAAAAATAAAAAAGTGGCTTCGTCCTTTTTTTGGAACCGGTTTAAAATGGAGTACACCTCAAGGCTCCGACAAACTTCATCGCCACAATACCGCACCACAGAAAGCCACCAAGCCACCATCAGGAGTATAGCTAAAGTTGGAACGGGATCTCAACACACATTGATAAAGGGCATGATGAGGACACACCATCGACCCCGCGCCGGCCCCCACGTGTGACGTCACACCCGCACACCCACACTCACCTCCCGGATGTCGTGGGCCTGCTAAGGACAAACCATCGACGTATCGTCCGCACGTGTGACATCACACCCGCACACCCACACACACTCACCTCCCGGATGTCAGTGTGCGTGTTCCCCGGGAAGCCACCGCCGACGTCCAGCAGCTCCATGCGGTGTCCAGCCGCCGCGCCCAGGGAGAACAGCGCGCGCGCGTGTTGGATCGCGCGCGAGTACACCGCCGTCTCGCCCGCGCCGGACCCCACGTGGAACGATACGCCTATCACCTGGGGATTGAATTAGTAGCATTGAAAAATTGTTATGATTGTCGGCTCGAAGGACCATAAGTTAGCTAAGTAAGCAAACTGATTGTATTGTTTAATATATAAATTATTGCATTTGTAAAACAGTTGGACATACATCCACTAAATAAACACAATTGATATTATGATATTATAACACCTTAACCCGATAATCGTATCCGGCTCGAAGGACCACAACAACAATGTTGCCACCTGCCACAAATTCTCACCGTCGCCCAGGGTTGACTGGTAGAGAATGTCTCTAGCCCTCTAATGCATATCTTAATTATCTAGTTTTAGGTTTATACAGTTAAGTTATAAATAACTAACTAAATAAAACACTCACGTTAAGCCCGAGCACAGCGGCTAGCTTGATCAGACGAGGCGCCTCCGTGACGGGGTCGCAGCCGAACTTCATCCCGAGCGGGCACTGCGCGTTCTCCGCGTCGCAACGGATGCGGACCACCAACCTATCACCGAAATAATAAATATATATCTTATAAAAGGCAAAAGTGATTGACTTTTCCCATAAAAAAAATTAGGCGGGCGTGCGAGCATTTTTCGGAAAAAATAAGTATTGTCTACCACAGGATGTTTGTACGAGTATTATCTGTGCCTGTGTGTGTGAGACGCTCGTTTCTCAGAATATGATGATTTACGAGTTCGTTCTTGTGTGAGTGTTAATCTATAATATATGCGTGTCCGTTAATAGGAACATGTACGTACATAAGTGAAAGTCTGTAAGTACGTTCCTGTACGCAAGTGCATACACATCCGTACATACGTGTACGCAAGTGCGTGTGCGTCCGTACATACGTGTACGCAAGTGCGTGCACGCCATAGCCGTACATACCTGGCATGCGGCATGCACTGCAGGATCTTGAGCAGCTCGGTCTCGCAGTCGAAGGTCATGGTGAGCACGCCCGCGGCCGATGCGTAGCGGATGTGCGACGCCAGCTTCGCGGGGTTTGCGAATATTATGCGACTGTGTGGAATAGACAGAAAAGTTTGTTAGTTGCTGGCCTGGAAGACGATGGGTCAGTTTTTTTATAGTAAATGGCCCCCGCCGAAAGACGAATCATTTGGCAGCTGATTCAAGCAAGATATTGGTACCTAGCTATCCAGGCGGACCCCATGGAGAAACAATAATAGTAATAATGATATTAATGAACTACTACGAGCCAGCCGAATTTATTCGCCGCTTACGACATCCATCCGGCATGGAATTGGGGTTAGTATTCTAAGCCGCTCCAATATAGCTAAAAATACTGCGTTGTGTGGTTTATGTCGGGGTATCAGAGTACCCCAGAGTGCGATAAGGTGTTTACTTTGGGGTCCAATATTATCCCACACGGTTAGGGATACGGTACTCACTCAGGCTGCACCCCGAGAGAGGTGACGAGCTGCATCTCCCCGCGCGACGCCACATCGAACCCGCAGCCGAGCGCCGCCAGCGCCCCCAACATCAGCTTGTCGTCGTTGCACTTCACCGCTACAAAACAACAACACGACCATCAATAACAGCTTCACGACAATACACTATTTTAGCCATTTCCTACAAATCGTACTAACTCGTACCCACTTTAAACGTTAAACATTTTAGAATAGAATAGAATAGAATAGAATAGAATATACGTTTATTTACAAGGCCACGAACACACAAAAAATAGAAAAAAAAAACAGAATAACAAATAAAAAAAAATAAAAAATAAAAAACATGCACCTCCTTACAAAATTATTACTATTATATATTACGCTCGCATGTGTCCAGTGGCCTAGAAAAAGGAGCACACTCAGCATTGTGCCGTAGTATTAACTATGGCGCTGATTTTCAGTGTGTCCTAGGTTTAGTAAGTCACGGACGACAGTGTCTGATACTTTACACTATAATACTTTATATTAATTAAATATAATATAATATTAAATATAATACGTTATTATTGTATATTGTATTATTATTGATGCGTCACCGCGCAGATGAGCGCTCGCTCCATAGATTCGCATTGTGATGGGTAAGGGGAGGAAACCAGGGGGGGGGAAGGGTATGGCGTTGCTTAGGCCCGCCATGAAACATTTTACTATCTGCTGCGCCGAGGCAGCTGTTAGACACCCATGCGTTTTCCGTGTTTTCTTGCGCGATATGTACCATGCCAGCAATTTAATAATTATTTATATACTTACATTATTTGCATACAAAACTCATGGAGATGACGCTTGACCGAATTATAATGCTTATAGTCTACAACCTATTTGGTAAGTTTTTTTAACTTTGTATTATTATTTAGTAGTTATTAATTATTTTTGTGTACTGTTTATTAAATGTTATATTATGAATTGTCTTGTGAACTATAGTATTATAATTATAAACATATTAATTGTTAATTGTATTTACTAATTATTACATTATTTATTTTTTTTACTTTACTTGGGATATAATGAAGTAAAATATACATATTATTAATCACAATTAAAAATAGCCTGTCACTCACGAATAATGTAGCTTTCTATTGGTGAAATTTTTTTTGAAATCAGTCCAGCGTTTTTTTGAGTTTATTCGTTACAAAAATACAGAAATAAAAAATTTTCCTCTTTGTAATATTATTAAAGACCTAAAATTTACAATATAAAATTTCATTCATTACGAAAATATAGGTTTTTATAAATGAAAAAATATCCACATATCTCTCGATTTACATAGTTGAGGAAAACAATTGCAGATATGTATAACAAAGGTAACAAAATGCACAAACAATATAAAGTTACATTTAAAAACCCAAAGACACTAACCATAGAAAGGCTCAACCCTCGGCATGACCTCGCGCCAGTGATGGTACCGCGCCACCACCTCCCCCAGGTCCATGACGTAGAAGGGGTCCTCCTGTCCCCCGGCCACGACCTCCCGGATCACCTCCACGGGGCTCCACGCGCCCTCCATCACGCGCACTCTCGCCTCCCCTTCGACCACCTTCATGATGCCTGGAATCTTGCGCGGTCCGTTCAACTAGCTTTGACACTGGGACTTGCCCTGGAATAAAACATTTTTTTCTTTATAAAATGCTCGAAGGTTGGTCTACGTACATTATATTTCTTTCTCTTTTTATGGAAATAGCCGACAAACGAGCTGCGGAACCACGTGATGGTAAGTAGCTATCGTCACCCCTAGACAACAACGACACCAAAGGCATCACTGATGCGTAGCCGTCCAAGAAAGAGAGAAGAAAGAGAAAGAACTGGCTCTCAAGAGTCGTTTGGCAGCTGACCCAAACAAGCGGTTGATAGCTATCCAGGTGTTCCCCACGGAGAAATAATAATAGTTATAATGGTATTAATGAACTATTATAATCAATATTACTTCTCTCACCTTAGACGCTCCCCCAAGAGTGTCCAACCGACGGGCCCGGCAGCGCCGGCGCCGGGTCGGCGGGCTATGCTGCGCGCGCGAGTAATACTCTGGGGGCCGGGGTCAGGTGTTCTCGCCCGGTGGAGGGGGGTCGCTAGTCCACAAGTGTCAGCTGTCACAATACAATAAATATATAAATAAATAAAGGCCTATACACTCATATCCCCGCAGTAGGATTTTACCTGTGCCGCTGGTGGCATCGACGACACAAATAATACATCACTATAACCCTCATTACCCATACAAATATTAATCTGTCACATAAATATTTACTCCGGCCGGTAATCCAATCATAGACTCCTCGCTTGGCAAGCAGGGTCGCTATCAAGTAGGGTAGGGGGTAGTCCAGTCTCCTCGAGATATCTAGAAGTGTAGTCACTCCAGTCAGTCACCTGTCTAGTGTGGTCCTATTATGAACTTTTATAAAACCATTCATGTTCCAGGCAATCCATTTATCGGGCTTTGAACGACGTATGATTGGCTAAGAAGTGTCACGTGACCGCTTTCGTAACACGAATTTGACTTTACACTGGAACATGGCAGGAATTAAGAGTTCGTAATAGATCAGGAGACGCCAGGAGACCGTATAGAGTACCAGTGTGTGTGTGTCAGTCACCTGTCAGGTGTGATGTGACGTCAGCGGGCTCGGCGCAGCCAGGGTGGGTCGACGTTGAGGGCGCGCCGCCAGCAGCGCGGCGCGGGGCGCGGGCGGGGGGGCGGGCCGCTCGTGTGCGCGTGTCGCCCGGCGATGCCAGACGCGCCGGACTCGGCCGGTGCTCCCTGTACGACAATACATACACACTGGTTACTACAATGTACTTACAACACTACAAGTAGATGCATAACGCTGGCCATACACGATCAAGTATCATCTTCAAAAAAAGAGAGAATAGGCTTTTTCTACGTTAATGTGCTCACCACCTCGGACCACATCTCCAATTACCATCAGATGGGATTGTCGTCAAGCATTAACTTATTTCTGTAAAAAAAAGTATACTTGTCAAGTTTGCAGTGGACTTGACGCAGCATCCACTTGACGGTGTATGGTCACGGTATGGCTATCTTGCTATATAGCTATCTCATGCAAACTGGACGCCGCATCAAGTCAAACTGCAAACTTGACAAGAACACTTGATGGTGTATGGCCAGCAGATAGCTTATACTTATTCATAAATCATTATTTCAGTAAGATTTTTGTTCGCATTTTAAAATCATTATTTTTTACTCATTGAACGCGAACTTCTTATAAATACTCGACTTCAATCTCAAACAAGCAAGATAGTGTCGTCATATAAAAGCACGATAGAAAACGTTTAATCAATTGGCAATATTTTCAGCCAAGTTAATGGGCCAAGGTTCAATTAATTGACTTCTAGCGACGCAGACATTTAGGAATTAGGAAACGTTCGAACTACACCAGCCACCATAATCAATCACTTGTGAGTAGGGTTGCTTAAAGTTTACTACAAATTGTATGTATGTTGTCTTATTTACATGTATGTTGTCATATTTTTATTTATATACGGAATTGTTCGGAGTTTTAGCCTTCTGTCCATTGAAGTACATAGGTATAATGTCATAGAACAGACATCTCGAACAAAATGTGTGTCCCGACCGGGAGGTTCGATTTTCAAAATTGAGCCCCCGTTCTCCTTTCAAATAGAACGAATCCATTGAAGATTGGAGCCACGTTGCGCCAATGCATTGGGACATACGTGGTGTTCGCGGTGTCTGTTCTATATACGCTAGTAATAATAGGTACTTCAATACTTCTGTCCGGCTTTTTACCCGACTGCCAGGAAGCCTACCTATAGCATAGCATATTAACAAAATGCTTTGGCTGACGCGTAAGAGATAGAAGATTCGTACGTCCCAACTCAGAGTCACTAACGGTTACTTAAATCGCTCCTTAGTATAGAATTTGTATGGTGAATCTTTACAGGAGCGATTAATGTAACCGTTAGTGACTCTAGAGTTAGGACGTTAGTCTTTTGTATTTCCCATAAAAACTTATCCAATAACATGATTATAAAATAATATTATGAATAAATTGTACTCAGTCAATAATACAATATTTTGTTTCTAAAATCTTTACATTTATCAATAGGTGTGTACTTATTTTGTATTTTTGTTACACAGTTAACACTACTAAACCGATAAAATACGCCGAAACATTATTGATCGTAAACATAACAATCAACGATCATAAAGAACGAAAACAATGCGCTTCAGAATAAAAACTTTCAAAGGAGATCCCCAATTTTCGGCCTCGAACCATATGTAATCTGTGCTAGAACATCGGACTAGACAAGAGTAAACTATATACCAAAAAATTCGTCTTATTTATAAGATAAACATATTTAAATCTTAGCTTCAGCTGCTCTTGCCAAATGAACAAAATAATGCAAAAAAGTTTTCACAGTATTTACCTCATTACATACGATTTTATAATCGATTGAATCGATTGATAATGATCGATTGATGGAACATAATAATATATTTTATGTATTATTTAGTGATTATAATTATAATATTAATTTATTTTTTTACATATTTTCGTATTCCATATAAATCAAAACTATGTAATATATTATAATTACCATTCAATCGTTACGCTAATTTTATTAAATTACATTTCGAATATTTTGACATCGATTAATCGATTGACAACAATGATGATGTAATCCCTAATAATGTCATTTTGGTAACCATAGTATTTATAAATAACACCACTGTATTGTCATATTTGTCACCGATCTTTCATCTTTCTACGCGTGTTCTTGTATATTTTTACTATCAAATATTTTCAGCGTATTTGGAGTCCTATTTACTATTGAAACTCATCGACGCGTACACAGTGATTTTAATTTTCTATTGTATTCGCTTTCGTACTTGTGTTTTGGTGAATGTGTTTCGCAGTTTCGCTACAATTTCTTGCAAACCAATACTATATTAATATGGACTCCTTAATCGCCTTTTTTGTGACTGACAAAGGTTCAGAATAAGTCCTGAACACTGGATAACGTACTCTATACATCTTTAAAAGATCAGGAAGTTGCTGTGGCCATACTTACAATGAGTAGGTATATTATGGTATCTTGATTGGGCAAGGTACTAACGAAATATAACGCCTCCTGCACAACTACACGAAATATGAATATATTATAATGATAACTAATAAAATCTCTTGAAATATGCAATAGCTTTTATTATACAACCTTTTTATGACATTCGTTTTGGGTGAAAACCATTGAAGTAGTAGATATTATAATAAACACCCGCCAACGTAAGTGTAACATACATATTAAATAGCACTGTGACACGAGTATGATATAATTATAACCTATAATTAAGGTGATTCATTCTAGGATTTCCTTAGTTGGCCATTGCTGGCAGCCGTGAAAATTGGAGAAATTGAACTTTTTGCAATAATCTAATTAACAGCCAATTTCCAGTCTTGTCTACTTAGGCGGCTAGGCCTGAGTTTCTATGGAAACTGGGGTTCTCCTTTAATCTGTGTTCAGATATAAATATCTATCAATCCTGCATTGAAGTATAATGTCATAGAACAGACATCTCGAACAAAATGTGTCCCGCCCGGGAGGTTCTATTTTCAAAATTGAGCCCCCGTTCTTTCACAATCGAACGAACCCATTAAAATTGAAGCCCATTGGCGCTAATTGATTGGGACATACATCATGTTCGCGGTGTCGGTTCTATACAGTAGTAATAATACTTCAATGCAATCCTGTCCGCATTTTGAATTTAAACTCCACTTCTAGAGACATAGGTAGGTACTCTTCTTAGCGCCAATTCGACCCAAATATTTCCCGGCCTTTTTTCAACCCAATTTATTTAACAATACACTACAAAACTGCTAACATATCTATGGAACTCTTCAAACATCATTTGACTACAATAAAACTAGTTAGTAAGACTGTTATCAAGTTTTAAAACGCAACTTACATAAACTGTAAATCGAACTAAAGTAAAACTATTTGCGCAATGGTTTCGGAACGATCATTGTAAAACACAATCTTAATGAAATGGGTTGGTAGCATTGAAGTATACTAAATTACCAGAACAGACCGAGCCGGGAGGTTCTATTTTCAAAAGCGAGCCCCCGTTCTCTTTTCAAAATCGACTGAATCTACTGAAAACAGTTGTGGCTTGAGTTTATTGCGCCAACATTGTGTCGTGTTCGCAGTGTCGATTCTATACGCTCTAGTGAAAATAGGTAGTTCAAACTTCAATGATTTGCGCAGTGGTTTCGGAACGATCGATCAAGTAACATACAATCTTAATGAAGTAGGCTGGTAGTAGGTAAGTCGAGACAATAGCAATCGAAAAACATTAACCTCAAATCATCCCATGTATTATTAAATGAATAAATAAAACTAATGGGAATGAATAGTTGAATGGGAATTTTATCATGAGCAAAGTGCTAATGACAAAGTTTCTTGAACTCTTCCGTGGTAACGTGGTAACCCGAAAAGCCGACGCGGTTGTTATCGTAATATAACAGTCGGTAAGCGTCGTCAGACATCTTTGTAAAACTCCCGACTGGGTTGGCGACTAACTCCAATCAAGAGAGAACTCAAGAGAGACCAGAGATCAGTAATAAGATGTACTAACATCAGCTGAAGCCTAGCTGATGTAGGTTGAAGCCAAGTCAAATAATAATTTATTAGACATATGGACATAATAATAATAATACGGAATAATTGCCGTTTAATCCCACAACTATCTTTTGCAAGATATTATGCATATTAAAAGTTATTTTAAGATTTTTAAGTATATTTTCTAATCTGATTTCATAATTGACCCAACTACAGTCACGTTTAAAATTTTAAATCCTACAAAAAATGGCGCGAACATATTATGAAATGACATTGATTTAAACCTAAACAAAATGGCGGCCACGTCTGAAATTCGCGGGCAAGGCCAAGGCAATCACGAGGAGGGTATGTAAATGTGATGTACAAACGAACGCAAGATTCAGATACTTGACGGAAATGATAAATAGGTGTAGACGTAGTAGTGTGATAATAAACTCATAATTATGTAACATACATGAGAAGTATCGTATGATTCTTGTAACGTGAACAGCCTCGTAAAGTTTCATCATCATTAAAATGTACTTCGGTATTATAATATGATTTCAAATTAAGTGCCTTTTCCTAAGTAAATTAAATGATTTATGAAATACAAATAACTTTATATTCTCTTCTATGCTTTCTCTTTTTCTATTTGTAGAGTAATGTCATAAACGATTTTAAAGGCTTACACATGAAGGTAGAGTCATTTTTAGAGGATAACTAATTTTTTTAATCTTCTAATGGCCCAAAGCAACAAAAAAGCTATGCAGTATGATTAATTTTGAACGTGAAAGATTCAAAAGGAAGAAAAAAGACAGAGGGAACAATGGATGATTTTCTCGTTATATGGAAGAATTTGCTATTCTTCCATTAGAACTTGTTATTCGAATAGACTTGTAACAATTAACAAAATCCATATAACTACAGGATTATGCTGTTATTGCTGCTACAATCAGACTACTGTACAATAATTGGAATAACATTTTCCATGTAAAGAAAAAATAAGTAAATATGCAGTTTCCAGGACAAAAGGAATAATAAACTTTAATATACTTACTTATTTAACTAAATAATAAACTTTTACATTAATATTATAATACTCACAAATTATTGCGATAAACTTATTTTAAAATACACAAAATTATTCTTTTTCTTAACTTTTATAAAAGATCTGAATAAAAAAAATATTAAAAATAATCTGAAAACCAATAAAAAATTACTGACCTTTAATTGCGAAATTCTCAAAGCTTTTCTGGACCTTTAAGCAACAACCGTTCGGTTGTTGCTAAACAAATAGCTGTTTGAGGAAGAAACTCAAAACCGAATCAGCAAAACTGATTCCCAAAAAGCTATAGAGACTTTGGAACAACCAAAGGCAAATTGGCGGGAACTAATGGCGGGAGACGCGGTGAGTTGTCAGCTTGGCGGCAAACTGATAATGACAGCTCGCGCACAACGTATATATGAAAGTTGTTATCAGTAGAGATTTGCGGGATGGCCCAGTTATCATTAGAGATGTTTGGTTTGTGAATCTCGTTGATAATGATGTAATAATTTAAACCGATTTAATACGAGCTCGCGCTGCCGCGAACCGCTTCGTCCGCGTCATACGCTACGTTCATGTCAAAGAGTAGAATATAGTAGAGAAGTGTTCTGAAATTGTAAGTAAGCTAAGGTAAAAAATATACTTTTTTATGTGATGAGCATAGCAAAATAGCTTGCACCCATGGAATTCTTACTAAGTTAATACCAGTAGTTTCTGATAAAATTAAAAAGCTTCAAGATTTTTGTCCTTTGTGCCCTAAAGTTCTTGTCTAGCTTTATCCATTAAAATTTTATAGACTCTTTCAAGCCACTGAAGTATTATTAATAGCGTATAGAACCGACAACGCGTGCAACATGTGAGTTCCAATGCATTGGCGCCACGTGGCTTCAATCTTCAATGGATTTGTTCCATTTTGAAAGGAGAACGGGAGCTCAATTTTGAAAATCGAACCTCCCGGGCGGGACACACATTTTGTTCGAGATGTCTGTTCTATGACATTATACTTCAATGTTTCAAGCATATTTATTATTTCTTAATGTTTGAGCTGCTAAAGTTCAAAAGCTATGTTATCTCACTAAATTGTACCCGTTAAAATTAATTCAAATATTCTTAAAATCTAGCACACATAAACAAAAACTAATTAGCCACTAACGGGAAGTTTACTAAGAACAAATACTTTAATAATACCTACTATGGTTCCGAGGAATAGATATAGCGATAGTATTGTAAACATTAAAATCAGACTTAGGGGCACGTGCCTGGCACAGATAAGGATTGTACATAATTTGATTGTACTGCGTATTTAGCCTAGACAATGATTTGAAGATCAACACGATTCAACATTCTACTAGTGATAACAGGAAGATAAGAACAATAGAATGTATAAATACTATAATGAGCAGCGTTTTGTATTCATTTGTTTGTCTGTTTTTGCAAGTATCGCGTGGAAGCAGTGGCGGTACAGCCATACAAGCCGAAAAGTCCAGCTTACTATCATTGCTTTACTATCATCACTCTGCAGCTGTTAACACTCATATTATTTGTTAGTAAATATTATACGTATGGAATGGAGTGTTGTGTTGTCGGGCCAAAGATCCCGAGATCCTGGGCTGGACGGCATAACTGGGCTTGCCTTGATCTGACGGCCTAGGCACGTCACCACTATGTAGAAGACCACTAAGCAGATTTAGATATACCTAATTCGCATATTTCGAGTTTATAAAATCTCCGGATATCTCCCTTAAACTCTACTCAAGGATTTTAAGAACGATTTTTTGAGCTGTATTTTTCACTCTCACGCAGCTATTTCAATTCTCAGGGATTGTTTTAGGGACTGTACCTAACATATTCCTAACATAAATTTTCCATCCATCCATCCATCTATCAGCCCTTGGAGGTCCACTGCTGGACATAGGCCTCCCCTAAGTTGCGCCACTCTGACCGGTCCTGAGCCTTCTGAATCCAGCGGATGCCCGCTGTCTTCTTCAGGTCGTCAGTCAACCTGGTCAGGGGGCGTCCTGTACTCTGTTTCCCGAGACCTGGGCGCCATTCGAGGACCATTCTTCCCCAACGGTTACCGGTCCTTCGCACTATAAATACATAAATTTTACATACATTGTACATAAATTTTACACATTTGTAATTGCCGTTAATTGGAGTAAACATAAAATGTTAGAAACCTCAGCTGTATTGTTAGTAAACGTAGAAACGTGGTTTCCCATAGCGAAGCCAAGGCGAGTTCCTACTGAGTAATAAGTAACATACATATCTACCCGTGCCTTTATTTTAAACAGATGTATGTTTGGCATTTACCTGTCCTTGATCACCGCGCCTCCCCAAAGCTGGTCGGGCTAGGCTATATTTAGTAACCACCCCATCCGCATGGCTTAAAATAACTTGCTGTATGCAGTTTTACTGTTGTACCTACTTTAGCTCTCATGTCGGTGTATATCTAACTTGAGGGCCCACTTTTTTCTTGGCGTTTGAACTGAGGGTCCCCAAACATTTCCCCATCACATCTTTAATTCACGTTTAAGAAATATATATAAATGTTAATTTTAACTAAATTCCTAAAAATATCAATTTGCTTCGCCAAGAATAAATAAGTGAGCTCTCAATCCAGATGCACACTCGTTTTGTACACCTGCCTTAGTGTCAGGATACGCATTTACTAACCGTTACTTTAAAACGGAATTATACAAATTCACGTAGCTGATATTGCAATATATTCGTCGTAAATTAAATTAGGATTGTGTTCGCCATCGACAATTTGATGTCTTCTAAGAACCCCTCAGTGTAGCTACAAGTCCTTCAAAACTCCCGAGGACCATTGAGAATTTCAGCATTGAATTCAATGAAGTTTTTATTCGAAATAGGCTTAAAAACAATTTTCGATGGTAAGCTGAAACTAAGGCATCGCTTACAAATCTTAAAAAAGCGGCAAGAAACATCAAATAAAAATATTTTCTGCTCATAATGACAGACATTTACTACTTATGGTTACAGACCAAACTCATATCCAAGTACTACCTTCTTTATGTAATCAACGAATTCCTCCTGTTTTTCCAACTTAACATGTTTTATGAATAATGAACAGGGCGCTTGGCGAAAAACTTCGCGCATCGTAAACTTGAGGTGAAATTGAATGGTCATTCAGTTGTCGCAAGACGTGACCGCACGCCCAAAGAACAACTTACGACAAGCGCTGCTCTAACGTCACTTGACAACACACCTTGGAGGAATGACACTTTTAATGATATTTTCATTACTCCTTGACGCCTATAGTGACCCGGACCTCATCATACTGTTAAATTGGACTAAAAACCGCTTCTGCGCAGGTAAGTCCCAGCGCTCAAGACCCGTGCCGCGTACTATATTATCGTAAACTCCACTAAAAAGCGAGATAAGACCGTGTCAAATAAGAATTTTCATAGCATTTTCACTAATCAATCGGTTATAGAAGAGACTTATTCGAAGTTTTTCCAGCTTCATATTATGACGCCATAGCGCCATGAGAAGCAAGTACCGAATCAGGTTAACCTCAAAAACAAACAGCGGTGGGACAGCCATTACCAATTCGTGATATATCCAATATCAAACAAACGTTTGCAAACATGTCCATGCAGGGATGGTGGAGATTAGAAATAAAAGCCAATGATATTATATATTAAAAAGAGGCAGATATGTCATAAGCGCGCGCGTTGTGTGACTCAAAAAGTTCCCAATTGGGAACTCTTATTCAGGTGAAGAAAGAGATAGCGATGTAGTTTTGACGCGAGAGCGATAAAGACGTGCGATAAAGCGATAAAGCGTGCCTTGCGGACATCGGAATAGATTTTTCGGTTGATCTGTAAGGGCATAACGTATCTATATTTATTTAAACATCATTGAATAGAAGCGAACAAGTTTCACATGGCGACGTGTAAATAGCCATTACAATTGGATTACTGAGAGGCATTTCAAACACCAAAATTTTGTTAAATATATTGTAAAAATAAATGAGCAGATAAATCACTTCAAGGTGGTAAGCGTCCTTAAGGACATGATCAACGGCAAGAAAGGAAGAAAGTGGAGGCTCCAGTAATAAACAGTATGACTCTAGTAGCTATGTAGCAGGTGGCTATTATAATTAATTCTAGTTAGCCGAGAGGCAAAACCCTATGACTATAAAAAAGTACAATCTGGCATCTGTATTAACCTTGATAGTAAAGAGTTCAGGGACCACCAACATAAAGTGCTTGGCGCCTTTCGTCATGTCCGTTGTGTTAGGATGCACCGTAAGCAAACTTACAGGAATTAATGGATACTGGAACATTCGAGATTTTTATGTATTACCCTCCATGCTTGAATCCAAGACCTTTTGTGTTGTGAAGAAGATTGTGGTGCAACCTGGTCATTAAAGGACAAGGTAATGCATCAGGTACGTTCTTTAAGAGACCACTAAGTTCTATACCTCCCAGCTTAATCCAGAGGGTACATAACAAAAAGTTCTTGCTTGACTTGAGCAACCATCATAAAACAAATTGCAAATTGTAGTCATTAGGTTGCAATCTTGGAAATCATTCACATAACAATAAAAGCACTCTAACGGTCGTCTTACTTGTTGGTATCTTCGTAAATCGTCTATCAATAAATTATTCCATTCAACTCTAAGCACATCTGTGCAAATTTTATACTTTAATCATGCAAATTTTTCTTTCAATTCTTAAACATCTGTAACAATTATTGACTACTAACTGCCCAGCGAACTTTGTACCGCTTAACAACTCCTCTCCCTCTCGCTCGACTGACAGTTATAAAATAAAAAGGTTATGTTGCTAAGGTAACATTAGAGAAAATAAATATGGTCGTTAAGTTTTCTTAAATTTTCCTTTTTTTTCGCACAACTTTCTTAATTTTGACTTTTGTAAGAACCTTTTCCTGACAATTTTCTCGAATTATGCGCTTAGCAACACATTTGGAAATTCATTTTTATTTATAGTACCTGAAGATACAGATTACCTTTATCACGCCTCTATCAGCCTTTTAACTGGTTTTATTAGCGCGTCTTTTGAGACCTGTCTCCTCCTACATTTTTTTCTTTAATAGTTGCCAAGCGGCGATTTAGAAATGGGCATTTTGATGACGACGACAAAATTTAGGCATCTGTTGCGACTTGTCGAATTGGGACACCGATTGCGGTTTTACACTGCAAAGTATACGTTGTTCGTACAACGCATCACCGGAGATTTTCGATGCGGAACATGGTCGGACCATAATCGTAATAAATTTACGTCTAAAATATTAGTGGTAACATTTAAAGGCCTAAAATATGATTCTTTTATTGAAATCAATCACAATAAATTAAATATCATTAATTTAAAATGTTAAAAATTGTACTCACTGTCACGTGACCGCAAACGCCATTTTGAGAATATGACGTCATTGGAACAATTTTATATGGAAATTCAACAAACTTAGCAGACAGATAGTATTGAATATCGTTTAGTGACGTCACGTGACGTTTTTGGTGGGAAATTTGATAATGATTTTTATTTATCAATTTTTGTTTTTAAATTGAAGATTATTATTTTTATAATATTTTTTTCGTGAATATTAAGGTCATATCTACAAAATAAAATTGAATCCTAAAATTAGTCAACATCCCTATTATAAAATGTGTATTGTGATGTCTACAGACAGAGTCTAAATATGAGCGATATTCAAATTATTACTTGCGAATTGTAAAAAAATAAAGTAATATTGTTAACAATTAAATATTTTATTATTTGATAAGGTTATCTTGGCACAGATAGACAAATCAACACAGATTAATCAACTTTTGCACTCGACAGAACAAAAACTGCTATCTTGAATCTGATAGCTTGAACAATCAAATAAATGTCTCAAGGTATTAACATCAGGTTTTATGGTGGAAATTAACATTATAAATATTCTAGAGATCTATCTCCTATCTTATATGTGTCAGTTTATATTATAAACTGGCGGACACATAATCTAATATCATATTATTTATGTGTTACCTAATAACTTTTTACTGGGTTTTGATGTTTCTTTTGATGTTTGATTTTGATGATTCTTTTTTATTCGAAAGCTAGTGCTTGTCATGTGGACAGTCAGTAGTGCAATGATATTATATATTAAAAAGAGGCAGATATGTCATAAGCGCGCGTGTCGTGTGACTCAAAAAGTTCCCAATTGGGAACTCTTATTCAGGTGAAGAAAGAGATAGCGATGTAGGTTTGACGCGAGAGCGATAAAGACGTGCGATAAAGCAATAAAGCGTGCCTTGCGGACATCGGAACAGATTTTTCGGTTGATTTGTAAAGCGCGTCACATACGGCGAAGATACGATAATATTTTATGTTAAGATGCCTTGCTATAAAATATTATAGTATCTTAAGGTATCGCACACGGCTAAGATACGATAATATTTATATCCGCTCGAATAGCTCTGGGTCACACTGGGGTTATTTCCCCGCAATCTATATACAGGATAGTCTAATATTAATAATACGGCCTTACTATTAGATTTATTGGATAGCTCATCGGATGATGATTCTGACTTCGAATATGACTTAAAAATTTCTGCCGCACGTTGCCATTTCCGAACAATTTGGGTAGAAATTAATCATTTAAAGTTTAGGAAAGACCGCGGTGAGTTTAATCTTTACGAAGACCTTTCATCGAAAATGTTTCAAATATATTTTAAAAAGTCAAAGCGTACTAATAATAAAAACAAAAACATGAGAGGTGTCAAGGGACACCTGGATGGAACGAAGTTCCTTTCGATTTAAGTATTGTATTGTTGTACAGCGCCTGTTCAGACTTAAGATATTTAGTTTGGTTAGTTGCGGATAGATGGCGTTAGTAAATTAATTCTGAATCACGCTATCAACTTATACTTGTAACATACGTAAGTTCAAGGAAACTATTAAATTTTTTGAATTCGCTATGGATACTTAGTTTCATTTACCTTATATAGTTACGCAGTTTGTACAGCGCCATCTCTGTAAAACTAACTGAATCACTTCAAAAAAAGTGTCGTCATTCGCAAAATCAAAAAGTGTCGAAATTTTCCGTCTGGCCCCCTTTCACAACGCGCGATAAGGAACTTCGTTCTAACAACAAAAACAGAGAGAATAGGTTTTTTTTATGGAAATATCCGGCAAACGAGCTGACGATCCACCTGATGGTAAGTGGCTATCGTCGCCCATGGGCATCAGCAACACCAAAGGCATCACTGATGCGTAGCCTGCCAGGAAAGAAAGAAGAAAAAGAAAGAAAGAACTGGCTCTCAAGCCCCCAGCCGGAACACGACGAGTCGTTTGGCGGCTGACTCATGCTGGTGGTAGCTATCCAGGCGAACCCCTGGAGAAATTATAATAGTAATAATGGTATTAATAAACAATTAAAATCAATACTACCAATATAATCCCTCCGAGGGCCCTACCACCAGCGGGCCGGATTAAGTCGCCTCTTACGACACCCATCCGGCGCGGGATTGGGGTCAGTATTCTAAGCCGCCAACACCAACACGGCTAAGAAGAAGTAAAATTAATATATTTCATTCCATTTTGCATCGAATATTGTGCACACTCTGTGTAAGGAGCTTTAGGAGCTTACGATATATTTTGGATCTTAACATGGCATGTTACGATATATTAAGCATCTTAACATAAAATGTCCATATCGCTCGATATCTTAACATGCGTAATATGAAAATATTATCGTATCTTAGCCGTGTGTGATGGTTCATACAAAATGTATGGTGAGCGATATTTTATGTTAAGCTGAAATGTTATAGTATCTTCGCCATGTGTGACGCGCTTTAGGGCATAACGTATAGCTATATTTATTTAAACATCATTGCAGTAGTGGTTATCCCTAATTCCCTAATAATTGCGTATAATGACTTCGCGTACGGTTTCTTTGAAGTTGGTTATTTTTTGGGTAATATTCCGATTATTCTTAGAAATATTTGGTTGCTTGGTTTGTTAAAGTACGTGTTTGTAAAAAAAATTAAAAAAAACAAATTCAAGTTGTAAATTTGTTATAATGTGATCGATAATAAAACCTTATTGGTAAACTTCCTAAAAAATTGTAACGAGGTGTAATTTAATGTGTCATATTCCTAGGCTGCCAGATGCCATTAATATCTTACGTATTTATGAAAAATTAATCTGCCAACTAGGCCTTTAATTGCTTTGAACTCGTATCTCGTACCACTCGTGCTAAAATTCGCTTATCATGTTGCAGGTGATATCAATGGATTAACATGAATTAAGAACAAATTCTAAATAAAATTTGAAGTAGTTTCAACAGGATTAAATTAGTTACCGTTGTTAAAGAGTAAAAAAAATTATCTTTTAAATTTTTCTGCTTGTGGGCCCGGGTCTTTCCTCGAGATTTTTATTATAAAGACTGGCAAATTAGCAAATTAGCTGCCCATCCGAAGGTAAGTGTTCCCCGTCGGCTATTTACAAGTGCAGCATCAAAGGGGATATGATTAGGAAATTGAAAACTTAAAACATTTAACCAAGTTTCACCAGTACATCGTCTGAAGAAGTTGATGGCCAATCCAAGTGTCTGAAGTATTTACACGCACTAGAATTAACAATTGGTAGCAAATCTGTACTAAAGCTTTTTTGTTTGTTTTTTGAACGTGTTAATCTCTGTAACTGGCAGTCAGATTTGAAAAACTCTTTCTGTGTATGACATTGATGAGGAAGAAATATATGATATAGGCTAAAAGAAGTTGCTTCAGTGCAATGAAGAAAGCGAAGCGAGCACAGGTTACTAATAGTAACGGTGTAGAGAATACAATACAATATTCTTTATTGTGCACACTAGAAATACATAAAATATTACAATTAGCGAATGTTAGCGACCTTATAATAAATAGATTGGGATGAACAATTTGGTGGTGGACAACCTTCTGCTTTAAAGAATACATTTTAATATCTTATTAATCAGAGCCACGACTAAATAAAAATATATCATACAGGTCAAGTGACGCACGCGGTTGGCAACACCAGCAACAGATAATAAAATAAATTGCGTGGGTAAAAAAACGATAGCTTTAATCTGTCCAAATGATAAAACTTCAACAGAAGTTTGAATTATTATTTATTTTCTATTTTAATTGCCAGTATTGCCGGTTACACATCGGTGATACCTTTGGTGTTATTATTTTTTTTATAACTTATAAGTTAATACTTGACTACAATCCCACCTGATGGTAAGTGGCGATGAAGTCATTGGTGGTAAAACGCATTAACTTAGTAAAAGCCTATTCACTCTCCATAGGCAACGTTTGCCAGCTATTCACATAATTTGTCTGTCTGTGGAATCAGATGGAATCCTCTGAAGAAGATTTGATGATTTAGAATATTTGTAACTTATTATTATTAGTAGGGGATCTAGTTTTTTTTTGCATGAAAAGTGATTTAATCGAGTATTAGCTATGTTTAGTGTAAATAAAACTGTCCTGTTTTTTATTTAAATTTATTATTATTTCTTTATTTTCTCGTCTTTCTAGAACGGTAACGCATCGGTGATACCTTTGGCGTTACTGCTGGAGTCTGTGGATGACTACTTAATCATTAGGTTGTTTGTCGGCTATTTATATTAAAAAAACTCCTCATCGGATGACGCGTTTGCTCGTATGACAGCTATTTATATTGGACACAGAGTACTTGATCGGGTGAAGCAACAGTAAAAATTTCTAGAGCGTTTTCATGATTCGGAGGGCACGTATGGTTGTATTATTATGGTAGAGGCTTTTCGCATACCATGACCAATTTCCGACACTTGGGTTAGCCAAGCGTGGTGGAATACCGTCTCAAGAAAGGCACATGCTGACTGCCGAGATATGAGACGATTTTGCCTTCCTACCTAAATCACACAGACAATACCTTTTTTACTATTTTACACAGCTTCCATATCAGCTGTAACCATCACATTTTAGAGCTTACTTATCATAAATGGGCTATCAACGATGTGAATTGTGATGATAAGAGTGTTATTAGTGCCACTGATAAAATTACCTTTGTCTCTAAATACATCAGCGCTTCCCAAATGGGAGTTCGTGAACTTGAACACCATAATCACAAAATTAAAAACTTTGGGAAAACCCACGTCGGTTGTAATAAAAAAAAAAAGAAAAAGGTTGAAATTTCTACCGTAGCTAACAATCATCAGGTTGCTGCAGCGTCCCCTAGTGGTCTACCGCCATAAAACATATCTACGAATCTGCTCTATAACGATTGATGAATGCAAAAACCGCAATGAAATCTGCCAAGTAGATTTAAAAAAAAACGGTAACAAACAATCAAATAACCTCCAACCCCAAACGCATACCGCCTCCCGTGTCATTCCGTCCGTCGTGGGTAAAAATGAAAGCGTCAATTCAACATGCGTTTTTAACCGACTTCAAAAAAGGAGGAGGTTCTCAAAAGACTGTTCGGATAAAAAAAAAATTATGTGTGTTAACTGGGTTATTTTTTACTGGGTGTACCGATTTTGTTTATTCTTTTTATATTCGAAAGCTGGTGCTTGTCATGTGGTCTTATTTGATGAATTGGTCCCATTTTTCAACGAGATCTGACGAGTTTTTGAGTAATCCCTAATTTTGAAGTAGTTTATTTTTTTGTCAAAAATTATTGAAATTCTTTGAGTAAGCGGTGATTAAAGTCACTATACATATGTCTATAACAATATGGCGCAATTTCAATACTAGAGAACCACATATTTTTCAGTGATTTATCGATTGCTTTACGAGAGGAAATTATAAGAGAAAACTAATTGAAACAAGTATTTATTTTGAGTTGTTAAGAGTTTTATGTAAGATCATATTTTTCTATATCAAAACGATACAAACATTGCTAGTATTAAACACCAGGATCACTAGAAATTTAAAATGAATGAAATCAACGAACAACTAAAAATTGAGATCCGCTGAGTTACATAAACTGCAGAATATAAAGTAATCCGAAAACACACTGTAATTAATTACGATTACTTTATTTTATCAAGGCTGTATGTGGGATTTTCCAGGTTAGTGTTATCTAGACGTATACATGTACGAGTATAAAGAGGCGTCACGCAGGCTACACTTCTCAAGGTGTGATGTGCACCCTCAGTGGAAAAAAAGCATAAGTCGTCTTACGTTAAATTTTAGTTATTGATATGATTGAAAAGAGCTGCATATGCTCGTTTTTTTTCAAATTTTTATCATTAATCTTGACGGATTATAACGTGAATCTTAAATTAATTTATTTTTCATTAAACTTAGTATTGAAAGAAAAAAAATGTACTTTCGACGTGGAGTTGTCTCTGACAGTTGGCTATTGGCCTTCCTTAGTCAATAGTATCATGTTTAATAATATATTATTATTTATCTACATTCCAGGTCACGTCGCTTGTCCTGTCACGTGCCCGCCATTTTAAATTTTTATCGGCGCCAAGATTAACCTGACACAAGTCAAAGGTCAGCAGCTACTTATCACGACGTTATACAATAATATGTATTTTGCAAAATAATTACTCCATATTTATTTATTCGTAACAAACTGATTAGCTATGATGATATTTCCAACCGCTCTAAAAGATAAAGAACAGGAATCAAGGCAAAAAATGTTACAACCTCCTCTTTTTTGAAGTCGATTAGTAAGAATAAATACTCACAATTTGTTTTCACACTGAACTAATGTAACCAGAACTACAAAAAGGCTTCAAACATGGAAGAAAATCACCAAAACACTGCAAGTGCAAGGAAACCAAATGCCACAGTCACAACATATTATACAAACAATTCATGGCAATCTTCAACTCCAAACGAGCTCATCCATCCTAATCAAATAAACGCTTGTTATTGTTTGTGATAAATATGAGCGTTTCTTATTGTTAATACAATTTTTTTATTATAGTTAGGGAACATACCAAAACCACGTGCCTCATTTAGGGTGGTCTTCAAAACACACAACAAACAAACAAACAAACAAACTTCAAGTCACAGAGGGGAGGGGGGGGTTTAGGTTTTTGTCACGTAGTCAATATTTTAGCAACCATTGCGCCACACAAGTCGTCAAATATAAGCAAAATTATTATTTTTTAACTCTGTTTTTGCAAAAAAAGTATTGAAAACCGTTTTTATCAATTACCACGTGAAAAGTAGGGGGGAGGGGGGGGTCTTCTCATATACTACGGATGGTCACGAAGGGGGGGGAGGGGGGTAAAAAGTTGGAAAAAATGGGTTACGTGGTTTTGGTATGTTCCCATATCTGAAAAGCTAACTATATCGCTCATCCAGTAATACAACGGCACATCTACGTTTGTCATATTTACAGAAACGAATTTCAAAAACTTTATAAAAAATGTTTAAAATTAATTTATGGATTCTGTTTACGTTTTTTACAGATTGTATGGGTTTGGTTATTAGTATAGACTAGTATACATATTTACCACTATGTAGATTAGGCACTTTTAAACACGTATACCATATAAAC
This sequence comes from Thymelicus lineola, assembly GCA_963932265.1. Lineage (NCBI taxonomy): Eukaryota > Metazoa > Arthropoda > Insecta > Lepidoptera > Hesperiidae > Thymelicus > Thymelicus lineola. The sequence continues at coordinate 2,530,463 of OZ010705.1, read as the reverse complement.
TCAATTTCGCATTTTTTGCAGATGTGCCATTATATTACTAGGTGAGCGATATGTAAAATAACTTTAGAAAAGAAGCAGGAATTTTGTCCTGAGCGGAAATTGAAACAGACGTTGCAGGCGATTAATTAACCCTGTACAAAATATATACTTACTTACTTGTTTTTAGTTCTTGTTTGGTTAATTTAAATTTTTTCTTTTTTTTCAACTCGAATTACGCTTAATTACGCCTTCGTTTCGCCTAAGTAAAGTGCAACGATCTTTCATAGGGCTTGGTGTACATTTCTATAATAAAATCCCAAAATTAATACGTGACTTGCCAATGGAATCTTTCAAAAAACGTGTAAAAACACAATTGTTAGGCAAGGGATATTATAGTGTAGACGAGTATTTAAATGACAAAGACGCATGGAAATGATCAACCAGTTCCACTCAGAATAGTAAACTTTTGTATGATAATATCTTTTTTTTGTAATATTTTTTTAAAAGATGTGCTGAGGAGTTTCTTTAGGCTTTTCTTCTCCTCCATGACAAAGCACCTTCCGAAAAGCCAAAAAATGACGTGCATAAGTGTATCAATGATACCCTCAGATTAAAGAAATAAAAGGCAGATATATTCATTCAACTAAAATGTAAAGCTACCAAAGCAAATACAAACTAAAAAAGCAAATACAAACCCGATTCAGTACTAAAGAAAGCGTCAAATAGCTTTCATGTCACAATTGTCAAAATTTATTAAATAATTTTCTCAGATAAAATGCCGTCTTGCAATTTTAAAACCTGCCAAAGTTGTTCCCAAAATCAAGCAAAAGAAGATTAGATATCTTTTCACCGGAAACTGTTCATTATTTTATTATTTATTTATAATAATATTTTTGAGGTGCGCTCGGAACACAAAACCTCGACAATTATTCAATTTTATACCAGCTTTATATGAAAATCGATTACCCTAAATTAGGGGAAATATGCATGGGTTATTTGAACACTCATCGATTATAAATTTATATCAAAAAAATATTTTAAAAATAAATAGTTGTATTTATTTAAATCTAAAAATGAGGAAATGCAGCCAATGCATAAATACCAGTCGCTGGGTTATTACAAACATAAGATAGATTGTAAAAAGGATTAGAGGGATAAAATAGGGATTTTAACATAGGTAAACCTGGTTGATTGAAAATATCACGTTTGCCTACGATAAAATGCACGATTGAAAGAAAATATTGTATTCTATTTTAGTTCCTGTTTAGCCTACTCAATAAATTATTTTATTTTGCAGATAATTGGGATTTTATTATTCCTCAAAGTAGGCAAGATTGGCCATCCAAATTTTACTTTGTTTATTCATTGCAATTTAATGAAGATGACGTATATTTATATATTTCATGTATTTTAATTATAATAAATGTATTAAAATCTTGATATTTTTCAATGAAAAATAACTACCCAAAAGAGAAAAAATCATAAATTAAAACAATTCAATATATTAAGTACTGTATATTAAAAGAACATTTGACATATTTAATATCTATACTTTTTTATAACTAGTGATATGATAATAAATAATTTGCCAATTTAATTGTGCATAATATTTGAAGTCGAAAATATGGCAAAAAATATTTAATAAATTGCGGGAGATTGCGACTTTGTTTTCAATGTCTGGCAACTTACACACACAAAGAAATATGTGTCTCTACGATGCCACTGCTAATTGTCAATATGGTTGTCATGCACACATAGTAAAAAAGCGGCTTCACGTCATTCGTTGCATTTCTTTGCGAAAGTTATATCTGCCTTTTATTTCTTTAATCTGAGATGAGAATAAAATATTTTGACTTTTGACTTTTGAAATCTATTTATTTTCTAACTGCTTCTAAATATATTATTGATAAGCGGAAACTACTGACTTATGTGTTGTAAATTATGAATTTTTAAGTTTTGTACTATCAACATTGTGTTTCCCAAATAAAATAAAATAAAATCTAGACACGCGGTAGCGTGTCAAGCCATGTTCATAGCTGTGTCCTCTATTAGTGCCGCCTGCATAGTGTGCAGTAACCATCAGATTTAGTCCAGTTGTAGCAGGGTAGCATCCTGGGATTCATTTGATTGGATTGATTCATTGGGATTGGGAGTTTCATTTTGTGGAACTACTCTTCCGAAAAACAATTATTTATAGCAAAACACTTAGGAACGTAACTATTTTTTGCTACTACTACCATTTCGGAAAAATGCTTTATCGTTGAGGAGAAGAAACGTCGAAAGAAACTCCTCAGCTCATTTTTTCATTAATGGGCAACTGTAATAGAATAATTTTAGAACCTACGTGGGACAGTTATTTAACATTCAACATGCTAGATTTAGTAACTACGTGTAAAAATTAATATTTCACCACGTCGCTATAGGCTAGGCACGTATGTATGTATATGAGTTGATACCGCACGTCTTGTCAATTCAATTCTTACGCAAATTACTCAGACGACTGCACTAGAAGTGATTGATTGTGAATGATTTCCAATTTATACTCGTAAGAGAGAAAGTAACTAGGATACAAATGATACAATTAGGATATAGTGTATTTAAGATATTAAAAAGTATTTGAGTATTTTAGATGACATTTTCAAAATCCGCAAGCCAATGTAAAAACGCTAGCATATTTAGGAACTATCTTGATTAAATGTTATTTTCACACCTTCGTCGCCTAGTTTTGCGCTTAGTTCTTTCAGAAGAAGGAACTAGAGTTATAAATTGTTTTCATAATGTTTATTGAACAGGATAAGTTACAGCTTTGTTTCGGCATCGTATATTTATATTTATATTATCATAATATTGGAGATCCTCGGTCTAATACGAGAATATTTGAATAGTTGCAGCCACGATCGGATCATTGGTGGCCATTTTGTATTAGAGAATTATATTTCCGCAAGCGACGCACAGTGGGACGAAAATAGGGGTTTCATAGACTTAGGATTTTTTTGTTAAAATTTGTTTGTTTCTTGTCGCAAACTGACGTAGAACCTTTTTAGAAGCCACAACATTATCATATTTATGCACCGCAGGCGACTATAACACGAAAAAATTTTTTTTAAATTAAATTTGTATGGAACACAACAGAAAAACTGATTTTATTCGAGACTGAGGAGAGTGCCCCTAATTCCCTCTGGTACGATTATTGCCACTATTTTTCTCTATTTTTTGACATATCGCACGTTGCGCGCACTCGATAGACTTTGGGTGAAAAAAAATGAAATGTTTTTTTAATTATTGTTTTTCATTTTTTGCACGTTATTTTTTATGCGTAAGGGCCTTCAAGGCCCTATTTGGTACTAGGCCCGTTATCTAAAACGAGCTACTACTATAACTTGCCAATTTAATAACAGTTTACCGGCTAACCTGCCATTGTATAATAGGTTACATGGTTATTTAATCAATTACTAATGACAATACCTGTGTTCATCAATTTCGTCAATGAGCTCGACTTAATATTGTTTGTACTCGGTTCATTATTGTTACTATTTTAATTATTATTGCATCTACTTAACTAATAGGTTACATGGTTATTTAATCACATACTAATGACGATTCATGTGTTCATCAATTTAGTAATGAGCTCGACTTAATTAATGTTGTCTGTACTCGGCTCATTATTGTTACTATTTTAATTATTATTGCACCTACTTATTACCCTATCGCCTCATAGTCCCAGTCCCATTATGATGGCTAAAGCAAGTATAAATACAGGGAGCACTGTATATTTACTTTAGTTAAATTTTAACTACTCTCTGTAAAACTTTGCCAGTAATCATTGTGAAAATGGAAACTTCTACTTTAAAAACAAATTTGGACCTTTATTTGATACTGAAGCAATCTGGAAAGCTTGGAAACTATTTAAGAATGTTCGAGACTATTCAGTCTCAGTTGAGTCTAAGTTTGTCAGAAGAAGATATAGACATTCTCCAGGAATTCTGTCGAAGATTTAGTCAGTCTGTATTGAAGAAATGGAAGTTGGCGAAATGTAACACAGACTATTTCCGAAAACTTTACGCAGATTGGTTGGATCATAATATTGAGTGGCCAACTTGCGTATGTGAAAATCTACGGCCACAGTGGTCTTTTACTGGACTTCAAGTAACGAGTGAACCCGGTGATTTTTGTCTACCTTCTACAAGTGCATCAGTTGGAACATCAACTTCAACTCTAAGTCCACGTAAACCATTCACAGATATTGGAACGAAACAGAAAATACGAAGGATTGAAAATTTACAATATCAAGACCGAGAAGGCTTTGAATTGGCGTATGCCACTGTTGCTAAATTTAAACAAAGAGGTAAAGATAATTTGGCAGCAGCAATAGATATTCTTTTAAAAAACCCAAAAGAAGCTAATAACATTGTTCAACGGACAAAAGGAACGAAGAAGTTTACACTTACCCCTGCGAAAGCACTCGGACTATTAATATCACTTAAATTATCTAAGTGGCAGTATATGACTTTGAGGGAATCTACTCTACGTGAAGATTTCACAGATAGATATCCTTCGTATTACAAAGTCCGACAAGCTAAGATGGATTGTTACCCTCCAAAAGAAGCAATAATGATAACAGACAGAATTGCCAAAGTGTCTCTTCAAGCACTTTTAGATATTACTGCTGCTAGAATTATACAAATTTAACCACAAGAAACTAAAGGCAAGTGTATGACTTTGATTTCAAAGTGGGGATTCGATGGAGCTTCAAGCCAGAGCAGGTATAAACAAAACATCGAAGGGGAAGCTGCGGAAGAAGTCATATGGGAAAACCCGAGACCGTGTTCGGCATTGTATTGCCGTCCAATACAGTTTCTCTTCTTAAAAGAGTCTAAAGTTCTAGTACAAGAACAGTTGGCCAAAATGGAAGATGAAATAAAAAGCCTTAAAGTTACCCTATACGAAAATAATGAAATCAATCATAGTCTATTAATGACCATGATCGATGGGAAGGTATGTACCTATCTTTCAGACGCCAAATCTCCTGCAACTTGTTATTTGTGCTTGGCAAAACCTTCTGAAATGAATGACTTGGAGACAGTTGCGCAAAGACAAGTGCAAACTGATCTCTACAAATTTGGATTATCTTCTCTGCATGCTCGTATTAATTGTATGGAATGCCTGCTTCATATTTCATACAGACTAGATTTGAAAACATGGTCTATAAGAGGAGAAAACAAGCTTGTATTAGAGGCAAAGAAAAAGGAAATTCAATCTAAATTCCGGGAAGAATTAGGTTTGCTGGTCGATAAAGTAAAACAAGGATCAGGAACAACAAACGATGGGAACACGGCAAGAAAATTTTTTGAGTTTCCAGAAAAAACTGCTGCCATTACCGGCTTGGATGAAGAGCTCATACGAAGATTTGCAGTAATTTTACAAGTGATAGCATCGGGCGAAATTATCGACATAGAAAAATTCAAAGAATATACTCGAAAAACTGCAGAAAGGTATATCGAGCTGTACAATTGGTACTATATGTCAGCAACGGTACATAAGATCCTTATGCATGGTGCTGACATAGCCAATGTAGCAATTGTACCTATCGGAAAACTTTCCGAAGAAGCCTCAGAAGCAAGAAATAAAGATTTCCGCAGGTACAGGGAGTTTCATTCTCGGAAGTCTAGCAGAGTTAATACTAATCAAGATATTTTGAACATGATGCTTCTTTCATCTGACCCATTAATTTCTTCCACTAGACCTGTACTCGATGCAGCTCAAAGGAAAAAGTTAAGTGCTGAAGCCCTAGGACTTTTAAAACTTAGTACAAAACATGTTGACATAGAATTTTTCGATGTAGGTAACATTGATCCTCAAACAGATACCGACTCAGAATATGAAATGGATGAGTAGTTGTATCAATGTGTTTATTTTTTTTTTCTAACCTAGTCACTTGTGTTGTTACTAGGGCTCTTGGCTTTTATATCTTAAGATTTTAGAAATGATTTTTTTGGGACCAACTTTAGATAACCATACATAATTTAGCCTGTTTTAGTAATTTACCTAGTGAGTAACTTGTAGATTATACGTATAAGTAGGATTATTTGTAATTTTGTAGGTAATGAATTTGTGAATAATGTAATAGATATTAATATTATGACAAATGATTGTTTTAAATGTAAGCTTTAAACCTTAAAAAGCAATGAGATTTGTAAGGTAATGCCCATCATAAAGTATTTGGGACTATAACTGATTAAATAACCATGTAACCTATTATACAATGGCAGGTTAGCCGGTAAACTGTTATTAAATTGGCAAGTTATAGTAGTAGCTCGTTTTAGATAACGGGCCTAGTACCAAATAGGGCCTTGAAGGCCCTTACGCATAAAAATAACGTGCAAAAAATGAAAAACAATAATTAAAAAAACATTTCATTTTTTTTCACCCAAAGTCTATCGAGTGCGCGCAACGTGCGATATGTCAAAAAATAGAGAAAAATAGTGGCAATAATCGTACCAGAGGGAATTAGGGGCACTCTCCTCAGTCTCGAATAAAATCGGTTTTTCTGTTGTGTTCCATACAAATTTAATTTAAAAAAAATTTTTTCGTGTTATAGTCGCCTGCGGTGCATAAATATGATAATGTTGTGGCTTCTAAAAAGGTTCTACGTCAGTTTGCGACAAGAAACAAACAAATTTTAACATAAAAATCCTAAGTCTATGAAACCCGATTTTCGTCCCACTGTGCGACGCTGCGGGCAACAAGGACGTACCCAGGGGGGGGGTCCGAGGGGTCCAGACCCCCCCCGAAAGTGTTATACCTACAGTCTAGGGTTTGGTTCCCGGGACATCTCGTGTCTCGAAGTCCCGGGACTTTTCGTAATTTTAATTTCCGGTCGAGACTCGAGACGAGACAAGATTGTCGAAATTGTTATGTAATCATTTTTAGTCCCGGGAATTCCCAGGACTTTGATTGTAGGCTGTCTCGTGTCGGGGGACTTTGAAATTGTCGGGAATTAGCAACCCCTACTACGGTCGAACCTAATAGATAAGCGAAAATTAACTGATTTCTTATAATAATTATTATAAGAATTTAAAGACAAATGTGTATGTACTTAATTATTGTTTCATAACGCTCTAGCACTAGTCCATTCATTCTAGATTTTAGTCTAGATTTTAATGTATGGGAGAAACGGCTTTATAATTTTCTGAAACTGATATAAGTTGTACCTACCTGTATGCGAGGACATTAAAAACAACAAGTCTCCCCCTCCCTCCCCCATCCGCATCCCCCCTCCCCCCTTGAAAAGTGTCCCATTTTACAGATAGAAATTTAATGCTGTAACATTGAGTCATTTTTGAAAATATCTATTAAATAATTATCGTGTGAAAATTGATTTGCTATTTATTTCCGAGAAGCTTTTACGTATCATTTAGGTACTTTAATCATTTACCCAAACGGACCCCCCCCGAAAAAAAATCCTGGGTACGTGCTTGGCGGGCAACAGCTAGTAAAGAAAATAAATTCAGTAAAAGTCGTTATAGTTATAAACCTACGGTTACGCTTTTGTCATACGAATATCTTAAAACCTGAATTGGCCTATATTCCGAACTGCAGCAACATGCATTCTTTCCACTAATAAATAAGGCCTTCACAAAACCACCCATCCGTGGCATCACGATATTTATTAATGAGAAATGATACATCAATAGTTTCTTTAATAACTACTTTATTATCATTTAACTTATTGCTATGCTAATACAAGCGGATATATCCCAGGAAATGTGAATCGAGCCACTTCAACGAATTACATTTTATTTGGATTATTTTACTTTTCGAAAGTAATTCTCAGTCAATAGTACAACAAATACCCGTAACGAGTTGTCAAATTAAAAAAAATAAACGAATTTTTTACAATCAATCTAATCAATAATCAAAGCTACAAATATAATGTGTCTCAATTCTCCAGTCCCAGAATATATGATACAAAATGCAAAATAGAAACACAAGTCTTAACTTAAACACATATTCTTAACTAAAATCAAGTTAAAATAATGGTCCAATAAAATTCATCTCTGATTTAACATGTGAAAAAATAAACAGATAAATTGAAAACCCTATCTTTGAACTCCAAATCATTGATGTCTATTAAAATTATATATTATATTTTTTACAATCATTACAACCTGTAAGGCTAGACTCATAGGGAATGATCCATATGAATCGCATAGGTAACACATTTTTTTTCTATTGGCAGGAAATATTTGAGATTTTTACCCCTTCTGAAGTTCACATGTAACATAATCTATCAACATACTACAATCAATAATTGTAGTATAAGATTTTGGAATATTACATTATGTGGATTATCAAAACAGTTAGTAAAAAGTTGTCATTTGTATGACTTTTATATTAACAAATTTTATATTTTACACTCACTCTTTGAATCTATGTTACCAAATTAAAATATTGGCATAGAATAGAATTTTTTGTAAATTATACTTAAAATATTATATTGCGAGTCAGGTGTGGCCTTTACAGTTTTTTTTATTGAATCCATAGTTTAAACTACTATAAATATATTTTTAGTTGTAGCTTTGATTTTACTATCTCAAACTATATTTAAAAATAATATAAAATTACAGGATTACTTCATAGTAAAACAATAATTAATTAAGCACAACCTACTATGTACTCAAATTTCATGAAAATTATGAGATTAACATTCAAACCTAGTTTTAACATAAATATTTTATAGCACATAGTCAGCTAAATACAACTAAGAAAACCTGTATTATCAGTAAAAAGTAAAAACTCATAATTGTCCCACTGCTGGGCTCGGGGTCTCCTCTCACAATGTGAAGGGTACATGCTAGTCTACAACGCTGGCCAAGTGCGGATTGGTAGACTTCACACATCTTTGAGAACTTTATGGAGAACTCTCCAGTGTGCAGGTTTCCTCACGATGTTTTCTTTCACTGAAGCAAGTGATAATTGACTTCTAATGCTTATTATGTGCTTACATAATATTTGAAAATTAGAAGTGTGTGCCAGGATTTGAGTTCGAGCCACTATCAATGTTCTAAGTTCTAACCACTAGGCTATCACTGCTATAATATATGTAACTGCTAAAATTAAATTATGGTTTGAAGTATTTAGATTTTCATGAGCAATGACTACTTACCATCAGATGGTTGGCTTGCTTGTGGGCTGTTTACATACAATGTAAGTTTTATTACATATTAATCATCTTTTTCAACGTCACTGGTAAATTCCACATAATGTTTAACCAAGTGTGTTATATTTATTGTTTGATTAAACTCTAAATATATAATAAATTTGCTTCTTTAATGAATATTGTAAATATTTCATGAATATTATACTTGTATATTCATTTTGTTTACAGGCAGGGTCACTATAAAATAGTCTATCGAGTTGTCAATATAATAAAAACTGATGTTATCCACTTTTAAAACTATTACTTAAAGGCCACACATACATATACTCATAACTGAGTTCACATAATGTAATTATTCCAAAAATTCTGTTGATAATTACTAATTAGATAGTATAGTAATTGTCAAACAATAAATGCCATATTGTTACAGAATACTTATAATCTAAAACTTTAACAAAAAAGAACTGACTTCAAATGAAGTACATCCAATAAAAAAAGAATCATCGAAATCGGGTGTTATTCATCCATTTATCGCGCACATACTTAATGCAAATTTAAGACTTATATGCTTTTGACATGGATGCCACTGTCAGATCTCGCTCAAATTTAAGTGGGACCACACAACCAGTATCAGCTTTCGATTAAAAAAAGAATCATCAAAATCGGTTCATCCAGTCGAAAGTTCTGAGGTAACAAACATAAAAAGAAAAAAAATACAGTTGAATTGAGAACCTCCTACTTTTTATGAAGTCTGTTAAAAAACACAATACAATGTAACTTTACCACTCAGATATCAATACTAGCTAATCTTGAGTTTTATCTATCTGTAGTTGCAGAAAGGCACATAATGGTATACCTATCAATCATCCTTTTTTTGTTACTGACTGCTTTTGGTTTTTGACTTAAAACCTATAAAAAAGCTTAATTTAATCCAAACAATCTTTTCCCAAGCTCTGATAAAATGACTATAAGCGACTTAAGTAATACACTATTCATTTTCACTCTTTAATTAGAACCAGCCTGTATCTTATTTAATAACATCTCCATTCTTAAAGACATCACTGGCTGCCCTTTCTTATTCTTGACACTCAACTTCTTAAACCTTTCTTGCTTCTTCTTTTTATACTCTGCCAACTTTTGAGCTTTTTCTTGCTTGGCCTTCTCTATTTGTGCTTTTTTGTCCAACTTCTCCTGTTTAATCTTCTCTAAATGCTTCTTTGCCTTGAAAAATGGATCTTTTTTTATATTCTTCTCTGGCTTGTCATCTTCTTTTATTAAGTCTGGATGCCTCACGAATCTGCCTACTTCTGTGGAGTCTGTAGTATCTTCATCAAAGGCCTTTGGTTTGTAGTTACCAGCCATATCATTTTTTAAGGTTTTTTGGTACTGATGCAACAGTTTCTTCTTCCGCTGTTCTTCATACTGCTCTAGCTTATATTTCTTACTGTACTTCTTAAGACGGTATGCTTTTTTATCAAATGGTTTTTTACCTTCTGCTTCTGATTTATCTTGCTTCTGCTGGAGTCCCTCACGGTTTTGATCAAAACTTTTTTGTTGTTTATTCTTCTTTTCAGTCCACTTTGTTTCTTTTTTTTGATCTTTATTCACAGTCTTCTGCTTCTTATCAGGCAGGAAGAATGAATCACGCTTCTGAGCCATTTTTCACAATTAAAACCTCAGACCTATAATGACATGAAGGTCTATGGTCATGAGAGATTCAGTTAGTTCCATGCAATTATATTTTTAGCCTTAATGCGATTATTCATAATTAATATTGTAGATCAAGATCAACATCAAGATGTACAAAATAGTCTGTAATCTTGATGGTATTTTCAATGAGTAATTGGGTACTTGAAATAGATAAATGCAATGACACATAATGCGGTTATGAAAGAAAATAGCGATGAGTTCCAAATTTGTATTCACTATTCAGCTTATAAGAATAGTTCTTATAAGCCGAGCAATATGTGCAAGTTAGGAGCAGGTCAAAATAACCTATATTTTTTTATATTTCAATGCCAAGTGTATTTACGGAAACCAGCTGCGAATTTAATTAGATTTTTGGACAGTCGAGTTCTAGAACGTGATGCGTGTAATCTTATCTGGTCTGTTCTAATAAGCGTAGGAGAACTTTGGCTGTGACGTAAAATTCGTCACGCTGGAAATTTGAGTCAGACTTACATAGAGGTTAATGTTTTATCCTGTGTTCTTTTTCACGTTTAAAATATTAAATCGTAATCAAGATAAAGAAAAAGCTAGCATGAGGACACAAAATTCATAACACGTCAGTGATTTCACAATGCCTTATTCCAGGTCTGTAAACTACTCTAGACAGTAAACAGATAGTAATTTTTTGTTAATCGATTTTTTTTACGTTGCACATTGTAACAAAGTAATAAAAACTCACCAAAATCAGCCACCCACTGGGTAGGCTTTCGATTATCGGCGGAATCTTGATAGCTTAGTTGCACTTGGCACGGAAAAATTTGACGACGGTTTGAGAATTTGTAACACGGTTTTTCGACTGAAAAACTTTACCGACCATGCCCTAATGTGATTTTTGGGAAAATTTTCACGAGGAAACGCGTTAAACGTTTCGCAAAATGTCACAAAAGGACAGAGAGTGAGAAAAAGACAGAGAACGTTTAGCGCACGCGACGCCCTCTATCTATTCTGATTATAATTATAATACCACAGACTACATACAGCTTGAATGCAATGCAATAGTTACCTGAAAAGGAACGTTAAATTTATCTTTACCAACTAATTTTCTTTAGTTATCGTGAAAAATAAATGTAAATTAAATGAAAATATCTGCTGAATCTTAAACTTTATAAGTGTAATTTTAATCAATATCTAATTAGACCTACAAAACTGCTAAATTCATTGACGTCAATCTTATAGCTAAAATGGAACAGGGTATGTCTTGGACTTGTAGTTTTGGCGGTATTTTTAAAATTTGGAATGGAACATTGGAAGGGTCACGGGATAAAGCAAAAATAGGTAGCTAGACGCTAGTTCTGCTAGTTTATTTTTAAAATTATTTGTAAATATCTCATCTACACTTAAATTTAGATAAAATAATATGTAGTTAGTTAGCAACTTACAAGTCAGATAGATGAAGAATCTTACAACGGAACTAATACCTACCTACTATGTCATACATAGATATAGTATGTCATAAGGACATGATCACGGAATACAGAGATAAGAGGGTCATGATTGACTGTACGGCGTCAGGATAAACCTTGCCCACCGATCTCCGACAGGAGGAATTTGATGCTTTTGTCACCTGATTTTAAATGCTTAGACATCAATATCCCTTTAGAAAAGGAAAAAAAATAAAAAAAAGAAAGAAAGAAAGAGGCTCTTCTACCAGGAGAGTGCTAAGCTAAAAACAACTGAGGTTGGTTTGGAATCCAGGTTGACACCACCAGCAAAAATATAAATGCAGGTATACAGTATATAATACGCAACAAATTGCCATAGGTACATTGTTTATAACATAATACTTATTATTGGACAATAATCCAACAAATACGGATAAAGAAAGGTCTGGATGTACAGTCATAGGTATCTATGATATAGATATCCGTTGTGAACCGAAGGGTATTGAATTACAGTAAGTAGGTACTGCTGGGCTGGAGTACACTCGCGTACATAGATCTTTAACAACTAATTTTATAGTCTACTAATGTATAATGCAAAATTATGGGTGATTGAAACGTAACGATATGCAGTATACTTAATATATTTACATGATTTGTTAAACTGTTGGGTAATAGAAAAGTATCCATAATTGAACTATTTTGAAGAAATAATTTTACCAGAGAAAATACAAGTTTATGTACCAAAACCATTAAATGCTTTGAGTCAATAGAAGAGGGATTAAAGGGAGAATAACCTTTAGTTTTTATAGTAAGAAAAATGATGTTGCTTTGCGAACAATTCTTACAAGGAAGACCATTTTGAATATTGTCGACCCTATGCGAAACGAAAGGATTCAAGCTCAATTTGTGATTAAATTAATTAAAATTTCGAATTCTAAAATCTCACCTCTGTGACCATTCGTATTTTTAAAATTCTCATTCTTATTTAAAATAAGACTGAAGATTTTCTGATGACATTAATTTTGCAAAAGAATTAACAATTCAGAACGATCCGGTAGCGCAATGGATCCTAGGTTTGATTTAGGATGTGAAAAATATGCGGTAAAAAATGTAATGCCTGGCTCGCTGAAATTTTGGAATATGAGTGTGTGAACGTTTATTTCACTACTAATAAACTACTACTAAATTATGACAGTTTGTATTGGTGTATGTTAGTCTTTTTTTATGAAATTTACCACACAGGTTAGGTTTAAGACCATGATCTGGAATATCACTGAAAAAAACGAGCAAATCGCGGGCAGAGTGCTAGGCATTTGTAATTCTACGGTTTTTAACCGACTTCAAAAAAGGAGGAGGTTCTCAATTCGACTGAATTTTTTTATGTTTGTTACCTCAGAACTTTCGACTGGCTCAACCGATTTTGATGATTCTTTTTTTAATAGAAAGCTGGTGCTTGTCGTGTGGTCCCACTTAAATGTGAGCGAGATCTGACAATGGCATCCACGTCAAAAGCATATAAGTTTTAAATTTGCATTAAGCATGTGCGCGAAGGACGAATAACTCAATATCACGCCCGATTTCGATGATTCTTTTTTTATTGGATGTACTTCATTTGGAGTCGGTTCTTTTTTTGTTAAAATTTTAGATTATGTGTCTAATTACATCGGCATTGACTGTACATTTACGCAACTGGATTCATTAAGGCTTGTTACACTGACCGCGGATTAGTTACCTATCTTACCCAGTACTTACAACAGACTCCAACCGCGTGCTGCTGCAACCCGTTGCATTGCAATAAAAGGCATTAAAAAAAGAAAATAGCGCGCTCGTATTTTTCTATATTTTTTTTAATTTTATGAAAAAAGTTAAGACGAAAGTTTTTGGCATTATTCAAGTATTTTCGAATAATTTTTGAAATACATAAAGGAAGTAATAATATTTAAATGTAAGTGATATTTTACTACGTAACCACTGAATACAGGATTTGTGATGTCTTTTCATAATTACTTAATTGGATTATTTCCTTGAAAGCAGAAGTAATTAAGGTCAGTAGATACTTATTCTTTCACTCAGGTACATATTGTCACCACACAACTTAGAAAAGGTAAATAGTTATTTGTATTTGTGCCCAGAGTGATCAAAAGGAGAGTTGAAAGTTGAGTTTGAAAACCTTAATTTTGCCTCAAGTGTTTTGATCATTTAAGAGTTTTCGATGACATTCCGATTCATGAGCCGGTATCGTAAATAATTCGTGTTAAAAAAAATCGACTTCAAAATTAGGATAACTCAAACACTAATCGTCAAATCTCCCTCACTTTAAAAGGGACCACATGACAATTAACACTAGCACCAGCTTTCGAATATAAAAAGAATCATCAAAATCGGTTCACCCAGTAAAAAGTACACCATTGAAGTATATTGTCATAGAACAGACATCTCGATCAAAATGTGTGTCCCGCCCGAGAGGTTCGATTTTCAAAATTGAACCCCCGTTCTCTTTTCAAAATCGAACGAATCCATTGAAGATTGAAGCCCAATGGCGCCAATTCATTGAGACATATCGTGTTCGCGGTGTTGGTTCTATACGCTAGTAATAATACTCACTTCAATGGGTAACACACATAAAAAAATACAGTCGAAATTCGATTTGAGAACCTCCTTTTTTTGAAGTCGGTTAAAATGTACGTCCACGATTTCTCAATACGTTCTACAATCTACACGACTGACGACTCGTTAAATGTAAGTATATTGATATTACCTATGACACAATTGTCTTACTTCCGTTAGCATTCCATTATATTCTCTAGTAGACGATTGGTCCATTTCTTTCCTCATGAAACTAGCTACTTAACTATATTTTGGATGGATATTATACCTAGAGAGTAACATGATGATGCAAATGCATACAAAGCTGAACCTAGCATCATCAGAGAACACAGAGAAACTTCATCCATCTGATGTGAACATTACCAAAACCACAGAATACATATAATAATAGTACCTACAGGTACAATAAAGAACAGTTCAAAAAACACTTTATGAAAGTTTATTCCATTTTTAGGCGAGTCCTATTTGTACCTTTTAATCATAAGTTGTAATTTAAAAATACGGCTGACACAACACGAAAGTAATAATTTAAAGACTCATAAATCATTTATTATATTCATCTTTTTAACGTAATTTGTAAGATTTTAATCGATAAACATCGAAAGAGGTTCAAAGTGCACTTTCTGCTCATAACTGACAGACTTCTCTAGGTAACATATTATATGTATAACATCTCACTTCTATCATCTCTATCCCCTTACCAAAGCTAAGGCCGGCGGCGTTGCATTCAAACAATATCGCACCTCCTTAGGAGGAGTTAAATCACTAATACACCAGACTCCAATGCAGTGGCGTAACTATACCATCTGGGGCCCGTGGCAAAATCTTTTGATGGGGTCCTATAAAATACACAGGTACAACGTAAAAAAATATTTTTGAGCTCGCGGCCTCTTGGACCGGGGCCCTCTTGGGTCGGGGCCCGTGGCATTTTGCCAGCCCTGCCACCCTATTGTTACGCCACTGCTCCAATGTGTTCAGAGTTCAAGGCATTTGATGTCACTATCAACAGCATCCGATAAACTATAATCCTAGCCGCTATCAGCACCGAGCAACATGTTTCTAAGCAGTTTATTATCGCTATAAAATATTGTATATCTCTGAGTTCCATAGCTATTTTCTTATACTAAGTACCTACCTAGATGTCTTGGATACAAATTTTATAGATAAGTACCTAATAGGCGGTCAAAAAACGTGAATTAAAATATTTTGAGCAGCGATGCACAGATGCCTTATACTGGCCATAGGTACACGATCAAGTAATTATACTTGTCAAGTTTGCAGCGGACTTGACGCGGCTTCCAGTAAACTTGATGGTATATGGCCACGGTATGGCTATCTGGCCGTATCATGCAAACTGAATGCATCGCATCAAGTCAAACTGCAAACTTGACACTTGATCGTGTATGGCCAGCTTTAGTTGTTTGAATGTTGCTCTCCCGACAGTAGGTACTCTTTTGAATCAGACGCACCTCCAATTTAAAAAAAAATGTGCGTATTCGAAGTTAATTATTATTGGCTTCGGTAAATAAAAACAGATGAAACCTGCACTGCGTTTTCCGTAATGTTATTAAAGGTGTGTGAAGTCAGCTTATCCACAGTAAGCCAGCGTTGTTGACTCTGGCCCGTACTTCACCGTGTTTTAAGAGGAGACCCGGGCCTGCCGGACCTGGTGAGACACTTATTATACCTTAATAATTGATGATTAAACGAACTTACCTGTACGTGAAGTTCAATCTCAATTATTCGAGAGCTTCGTTCGAAGATATTAGCATGGCAACACTAGTAGTATCACTTTACGGGCTCGCCATTTCGCACTGTAGTTTGGAGGTAGATAAAAAATAAAACATAAAATTATCAATTTTTGTAGGGTAGATTTATAAAACCTCACTTGGCTGGGGCGCGCTCTTCTCCGGTTCGTCATTTAGTTCAGAGATTTGCTGAGCTGTTTCATGTTTCACGACTAGGGGTGTAGTGTATATGACATGTACACTAGGGAGGGAGGGCATGCTAATATCTTCGAACGAAGCTCTCGAATAATTGAGATTGAACTTCACGTACAGGTAAGTTCGTTTAATCATCAATTATTCTTCGAGCTTCGTTCTCGATATTAGCATGGCAACACTAGTAGATGTTTAGAGAAGGTAGTCGTGAAACTAATGATATTTTTAGCTTTTCAATTTTTAATTGTAATATGATATAGCAATATTTTACTCTTTAATTTCAATCTATTAATCAATATATTGGTGACACGGTATATGTACATCTAATAACCATAATATATAGCACACTCGGTATATGTTACTGATAGGTAGTAAACTTTATTTGATAATATGAACATGAGTGATACGTTAACTAAATATAGTGGAATATCTACTGAATTCCGCAAGTTTTATATAAAATATCCAAATCCTTTTAAAAAATTGTTAATGACATAAATGAGGTAAATATAAATTTCGTAATATTATTCATAATATATTATATATGGTGTTTTTCTATGTAACCCTTGCCAGTACTAAGAGAGTAAGTAATTTGATGATAATTGTATTCACTGAAATTAGTTTTTTCCCGAAGGATCCAATTTTTTGTAGCTAAATTAGATCACACTACTACAGCGTGTGTAGCAACGATAGCAGCAACTATGTCATCAACCACAAATAATTCCTAAACCTGTAAAAAAATATCTATATAAAAACACTGTTTGTTTAAAACATTATCTATCTATATATGTAAAAACATAAAAATGCCTGTACAGATGTACTCCATAGACTGAGATCATCCAACCGATATGCCTTTAAATAGTTTAATTTGAAAGGCAATAATCCGATATGGTTTGAACAACTAAAACAAAGCATCAGGCACATTCAGTCCATTGATAGAGTCAATTTTCCACTTTTCCATACAACAATTTGAACAGACTGACAACATAGAACACTGATCTATCATTGTCATAAGATTTTTTTTTTTTTTTTGCATAGTTCTGTATAAAACAAAGTAAATGTATCGGCTTCTTTTGGTTTTTCGACCAAAAGCATATTTTAATAAATTTTGATTATTATGATTATTTAATATTTTACTAGTTTTGTATCTACTAACACTAGTTTGTAAGATATACCTACTAACCTAATATGGATCAGTCTGAAATAAAGGATTATCATTATTAGTATTATAAGTATGTGACAGTAAAAAAAGTACTAAATTGAATAACATTGGATATAATTATGTTCCAAGTTAACTAGTATTTAAGTAGGCCGCAATGAAAATACTTTCTATAGAAAAATATATAAAATATAATCCTCATTTGTCTCGACTGCATTGAGCAATTAGCAAGGACATGGGTGAACTGCTTATGATCTGTAGGATTAAAACCTATGTGAAATAATAAGGAACCTTGCATTACAAAGTATTGTAAAGTTACAATTGTTTTCGTGACAATACGCAAACCACTCCTAACCCAACTCAAGCAGTGCAAAGCGTAAACAGTTGGGATGTTTTTATAGGGGAAACAATATCCGGACTTCTATACGGTAACTATAGTGTGATTTTTCAGTGTAAGCAAGTATTCTATAATATTATATTATAGCTATAATATAATTACTCAATGTTTAAAAAATTATTTGTGGAGCCCATAAAGGGACAACCACTAGTCACTTTGTCACTATTATTGTTATGTTTATAGGATGACATATATATGGGTGGACCAAAGACGTAAAACTTGAATATATTATCAAACCATAGTACCATAAGTGTACATATTGCTTGCATTCGCCTCAGATTTTCCTCGCATGAAGAAAGTTCTTACTTTAAGATTTGTTCTATTAGACCAGAGATAACTTTAATTCGATTTGTCATTCGATGTATGATTGTAAATTTGCTAAGTCCTAGATTCGAATTCTGCAACATTAAAAATACATTATTGATTGTCTTATTTTACAACATCCACTCAGTGGCAAAAATCGTTCATACAACAAATTTTGTTGTACCTATATGAGGCTGTCTTAGTGATCATGTCTGGATTCTGGTTACTATGGAGGCGGGACCCCGTTGTTGAGGCATGCTCATATGAAGTATAAATGTTATATACCATCTGTGGAATACATGCATTTTTTGCATGTATAGAAAATATTTGTATCTCTAGCCTGGTAGGCAAAGATGAATCAATCGTCCGCCAGAACGGAAATATTAAAAAATGCCAAGTATTAAAAAATATTACTTTTAACAGAGCAATAAATTTTGAAAATTAACTAATAAATTATGCAATGATATTGTTTATCGTATATATAATAGGGGTATACAGCAGTATACCTCCTATTTGTCATTATCATTGACTGGCCAACGAGAAAATAAATCACCCAATGAAGGTTATTTGTTTATTATTATTATTATTAATTAAGTAGAAATAGACAAGTATTCCATACGCTTTCGTAAGTTTAAAACCCTTTAAAAATATTTGCTATACTAAGCCAAACGATATGTACCTATTGTATAAACAGGATGTAGCATAAGTATTTTCTTCAATCCGGATGAAATTGAACCAAAAAGGGCTTTCTTTTTTAAGAAAACGTATCCCATCAGGTTATAAGAGTATAAAAGAGCTTGAATTAAGTTGTCCTCAACTATTCAAATATTAATTATATTTGAAATTCGGAATTAATATTCATAATTTTATATGCCAATCATATAATGGCATATGTATCCATTTTTACACATACAATGATTACTTTACCTTCAGTATAATCAAATCGTAATCGTAAGTAGTACATTAATACTTCAATGTCTCATTATTATTGCGTTTTTTATTGGAATATGTTCGATATTATTGCATAAATAAGTATATTTATGCGAATTGTTCCATGGTAACATAAGAACTGTATGTTCCAGAATAAATAAAATTCCCTTGTTGATTCACTGAGTCTTATTTTTTGACTATGTAAGCTTTGGAGGAATGTTTATTCCTGAAATGTTTCATAAGCATACCATAATTTATGTCTATATTGTGAGAATGTTTTAGAACTTACGTCTAGGGCTTACAGTTTTAGGCAGTTTTTAGGCTGGCTTTGTGTCCGCCTTGGTTGCCTTTGTGTCACAGTCACATAATTATGGTTTGTACAATTTTTACGCCCATTGCAGCAGTTGCCAGAGAATCATATAAAAGGAACTGTAGCTTAAAGGCCTTATGACAGGCTAAGCTGTTTATTGAGTTATAGACTTTATGATTGAAGAGGAACTTAATTCACAAGTCACGGTAACTGCGGACGGAAAATGTGACTCCTTGAGCAACATATAGTCTCGGTGGACTATTATATAGTGCTGTGTATATGACATAATGGCATCTGGCCCTATGGCTCTATTGCTGCTAATTGAATATATACCTACTGCCATTGTTCCTTGAATAGAAATCCTTCGCAATTTCATGCGAAAAATAAGTAGGTACTTGCTTCAGTTCACCGTATGGTGTGCGGCGTGACGCGAGTTCCTTTAGAAATATAATTTCTTTTTGAGTAATCGATTACCCCACATGTAGATCCGGTTATCAAGTACTTTGTATAGTTCAACGAATAGCGTGCAGTATTAATTCCATATGGAATATACGCTAGTCGGCTTTATAATGCGGTGAAGATTCTTTCTGGAACACATGTACAATGCAGTGGAAATACCCCACAGGTAGATCCGATTAGCGAGTACTTTTTGTTGCAGTTGTCTGCGTAACATGGTTAGGGCTCTTTATGAAATACACGTATAATGCAGTGGAGATACTCCACAGGTAGATCCGATTAGCGAGTACTTTTTGTTGCAGTCGTCTGCATAACATGGTTAGGGCTCTTTGTGAAATACACGTACAATGCAGTGGAAATACCCCACAGGTAGATCCGATTAGCGAGTACTTTTTGTTGCAGTTGTCTGCATAACATGGTTAAGGCTCTTTATGAATTATGATTGAACGCAGAACTGGTTTTTAATAATTTATAACTAAATAAATAAATAAATGAAGTCTAATTTCATTACGTAGCTGCAACGTATTTTTATAAGACCACCTTCATTGTATGAGAATCCTAGTATAAAAAGTGAAAGGATTAGTACTATCAAATATTATTGATAAATATATCGTCGTATCTTAGAGTATAATCGTCATCAGCGATAATTGATACGTTTTCTGTAATGTAACATATAGTTTGCTATAGACTCCGCACGTAAATGTGTAATTTTCGCCTCGATTGCAGTGTAATTCTAATGTAATAAGAGTAATGAAACCCACAGGAAATTAATGTTAGCAGTTTCTCTTTTATTTGAAAAGCCCCCAAAGGACAATTCGATTATGTTTTGTATTTATATCCTACTTCGATATAAATTCATTACGGATTACTAGTAGGTATTAGTACATACTAATGATGGAAGAACCCAATAAGTTATTCTTATTAGCAGGTATCTTTTTTCTTTAAAAGGCCTTCAGAAGAAAATCCGATTAGGTTTTGTATTTGTACACTACTGCAATATAAATCCCTTATAGAATGTACAGCAATTAGCAGGTACTTTTTTATTTGGAACAACTCAAAGGACAATATGATTATATTTGTATTTATTTTCAATATAAATTGATAAATTCTTTATGAAATACAATTACTAGCAATGGAAGGACTCCACAGGTAATTCCGGTTAGCAAGTACTTATTTGGAAGGCTCCCAAAGGACAATCCAATTATGTATGGTATTTAAATCATATTGCAATATAATTTTCATACGGAAAACACGTGCTGATAATGAAGGAAAAAAAGAGGAATACCTAAGGGTATTCATATTTAAATTGATATATTCACTGATATTATAACAGATAATCTGTTTTTGCTTCGTAATTGCGTGTAATTTCCTTGCAAATTACATTGCAAGCAATATTTAACCGACTAAAGTAGGGTTATTTAGTTACTTGCTGTATTCTTTAAATTTTAATACTGGAATTCTCCTACCTGATGATTATAAACGTTGATGAATCACTATCCAATCCAATCCAACATTTCCTGTACGAATCCCATGAAATCTAACGAAACACACTGCATATCACTCAATAAAAATATCACTTTTGCTTTGGTTAATTTTTCGTTCTAATTTTTTTAATCTTTTACACAATTGATTTTCTCATGACTATTAAACTTTCTTTTATTATTGCGCCCGTGCGAAACGGCGAAGCACTGAAACGTGAATGACGAACCGGAGAAGAGCGCGCCCCAGCCAAGTGAGGTTTTATAAATCTACCCTACAAAAATTGATAATTTTATGTTTTATTTTTTATCTACCTCCAAACTACAGTGCGAAATGGCGAGCCCGTAAAGTGATACTACTAGTGTTGCCATGCTAATATCGAGAACGAAGCTCGAAGAATAATGATGTTGATGATGCACTTCATGTACTATGGCGTTGCTCCCATGTCACCCTTGAAAAAGTAGATTGTTAACATTCCATGTGTTATTACCAGCAATAGTCCCTTTACTATCTAGTCTTTCTCCTCTCATAACTTCAGGATAAAGGTCGTAGCTGACTTATACGACACCGCTCCCATCCAACCGAAGTATGAGAATTCAAATATAAACTTAAAATCGTGCTCTGTAGGTACAACTATTGAGTGGCAAGGTTGCGGTTAGCTTGCTTCCCGCGCGCGGGCTGCTAATTTTTGTTGTTACTGTAAAGTGCACCTACAGAGCACGATTTTAAGTTTATATTTGAATTCTCATACTTCGGTTGGATGGGAGCGGTGTCGTATAAAGGTCGTAGCTGACTTATACGACACCGCTCCCATCCAACCGAAGTATGAGAATTCAAATATAAACTTAAAATCGTGCTCTGTAGGTACAACTATTGAGTGGCAAGGTTGCGGTTAGCTTGCTTCCCGCGCGCGGGCTGCTAATTTTTGTTGTTACTGTAAAGTGCACCTACAGAGCACGATTTTAAGTTTATATTTGAATTCTCATACTTCGGTTGGATGGGAGCGGTGTCGTATAAAGGTCGTAGCTGACTTATACGACACCGCTCCCATCCAACCGAAGTATGAGAATTCAAATATAAACTTAAAATCGTGCTCTGTAGGTACAACTATTGAGTGGCAAGGTTGCGGTTAGCTTGCTTCCCGCGCGCGGGCTGCTAATTTTTGTTGTTACTGTAAAGTGCACCTACAGAGCACGATTTTAAGTTTATATTTGAATTCTCATACTTCGGTTGGATGGGAGCGGTGTCGTATAAGTCAGCTACGACCTTAAGTCAGCTACGACCTTAAGGCCTATAAGACATAGTTAGTCTCCTACACTAGCCAAATGCAGATTAGCAGACTTCACACTTCTTTGAAAACATCGAAAAACACACACACACACATACACACACGCAAACGCGCACGCGCACACACACACACACACACACACACACACACAACACACACATATTTACGCACTATAAATTATGTTTGTCACTGTTTACTGTGGCACTTAAATTATTATACTCAATTAGTAGCTTACCCGGCAAATGCATCTTTTTGTTCACGTTGGGGCTTCATTTACCGCACACCTATGCATTTACTTAAGAATTTTATTTTTATCCAACAATATACATTATATATATTATTCTTTGTAATGTAGTTTCTTCTCCTCTCTATCATAGTTTATATTATAAGTTATATATGTTATATAGTTTGTATAATTATTTATTATCCACTTTATAATATCATATCCCTAATAAGTATATTCAACACATGAAATTGGTAAATAATAAAGTTGTAAATTGTCTTCAACATTGGATTGTTCTGCTTTTAAATTAATATTAATATACAATATTAATAGGGTAGACACCACTTGTGGAACTACGCGAAAAAGGGGACTACACTGTAAACCAGCAGCCGTGGTTCCTAGCCGTTCCATGGCACAGGCTGAGGGTAGTCCTTTTTCGCCAGGTTACATGGTACCCAACTACCCACTAAATATATGTATCATGTCACACATTTTTTATAACCTTGTACCATGTTATTTTCCATGGCGAAATAAATGTTTCTTTCTTTCTTTAAAAACTCGTAGACCTTTGGGGGAGACACTAGGCTTAGTAGGTACCCTAGGCTATTACTAAACTGTCACTGGTACAGTAGGTACGTTGCTCAGATATCCTCTTAAGTATAGACTCCTTTACGCAGCTGCCCTGGATGAAGGTCCCTCAGCTGTGAGACATGATGGGCGCGGGGAGTTCTACCAGCCAAGCCAAGCCCACCAGGGTGGTCATCCACCACGAGCAGTACTCGCCGGGTCAGACCACGGGCGGCCTGAGCGTGCTGTTCGCCACCCTGTGTATTGTCGACTTGTTTGGAGTCTTCCCGATTGTTGCGCTTCCTGAAAGTGTTATTAGTTGCGGTAAGATTTCACTTTCAAGGATAATACCATGTAGGCATGTATAGTGTATCAGTGTACAGTCACGAGCATAAATATATTACTATTGACACGTCAGCAATAATATCTGCCCAAGAATGCGTTCAATAATATCTGCTGCACGGACGCAACAAAAATATCTGATATTCATAGACAGCATATTAAAGTGACGACAAAATTATCTGATAAAAAAGTACATCAAATAATTGTGACAACCACCCAAAACAAAAATATGTGACGACATTAGTCACAAAATAATGTGATCACCCTCGGAGTGCAAATATATGTTTGCCGTCTAATTCTACGTTTCTGTAAGCATTTACATTGATTCCTCAATCATAATTATGCATAAATATATGACGTTCAATATTTGGCAAAAATATCTGACGTAAATCTTTTATTTTTATGCTTTTTACCCGACTGCGCGATGCAAAGCAGGATAATGTGTTTATCAGTCTATGTATGTTCCTATGTGGCGTTGCGTTGTAGAGACCAAACGGGTTGACCAATTTTGATGATTCTTACATCAATCGATTCGCCTTAACCTTGCGAGTATCACTAAAGTCATGACAATAAACAGGGACAACCAGACACCATAATTATCTAAATGAAAAAAAAAACAAAATTTGACGAACAACGTCAAGTGGGGTATCGTTAAATAGGTAATCAAAAATGATTTTTAGGTTCATTCATCATTTTTGATTTTAAGTGACAGTTTAGGATATACAGGGTGAATTTTTCAAGTGTGCAAGGATGGTCAAATCCGAAACTATAAGGAATATCGAAAACTGCTTAAAGGAGTCTCAAGACCGATTTTGATTCAAACTAAAACTACATCATTACATTTTTGAAAAATAAATATTCCTAGCCAGGAATCGAACCCATTGATTTTGAGAAAAACACACCTTGTATTATTACACCATTCGATAGTGTCATTGAAAAGGATAAAATTCTGGGAAGTAATGACATACGGCAAATTTAAGAAAAACGTTTAATTTCATTAAAATTCACATTTTTAGTACCTTATCCGTGGACCCGCGGTAATCCGGACCCTTTCTAATCCGGTGCATCCTGTAATCGAGTGGATAAAAGATAAAATACCCATTAAGATTGTAAGCATTTGCATTGATTCCTCAATCATAATTATTAGGCATAAATATATATGACGTTCAATAATTGGTAAAAATATCTTAGTGGGTAGTTTCTTTTTTATCCACTCGCCGCGGTGTTACATTTGAGATTTTTGCTTGTGAATGTTTGGTGAACTGTTTTGACTACATTTATGAAGTTATTTATCATGGCTCGAGTGATTTGATTGAAATAATTACTTTTTAACAAAAAAATTAAACCAACGAAAAAAAACTCAGAAGCGAAAAATCAAATAAACCATTTAGTATTATAAATTATGATCCTAAATAAACAGTAAATAAATAATTTTGAGACCATGCCAAACAGACAACATTAATTACATGGAGCGTAAAATAACGGCAACGGCATGCGATGCACACGGCAGCAGCAGCGCGGCGCACATCTTTTCACAGTTTGTTTTTTCATCAAAATTATTTATTTACTATTAATTTAGGATCTTAATTTATAATACTAAATGGTTTATTTTAGTCAATTTTTTCGCTGGGTATATTTTTGTTAAAAAGTAATATTTTTTTTTAATTTTTAGTTGTTATAAAAAATTTTAATCTATATACATACATATATAAATCAATTGCTGTTCGTTTGTCTCGCTAAAACTCCAAAATGACTTGACTGATTTGGCTAATTTTGATCTTGAAATATTTGTAGAACTTCAGGGAATGTTTAAACGGTGAGAAACATAAATATTAAGTAAAAGAATTACTAAAAACGACAATTTAATTTTCCAATACAAAATGTTCCTAGCTGTGAAACATTTGATGCGTTTTGTCAAATTGTCATTTTGGTCGTCAAATATTTATAGGTGCGTTCAGAAATTTGTCTGTTTCATAGCTGTAGTATAAGGTTCGATCTCTTTGAAAACTTAGGACCATAATTATTATATAACTTTCTAATGTAACCTTAGGAACATATCTTACTTTTTTATTTTATAACTGGCAGTTGAGGGAGAGGGACAGGGGAGGGAGAGGGACAGGGGAGGGAGAGGGGGGAGTTATTAGGTGGTCCAAAGTTTGCCGGGTCACCTAGTATTAATTATAAATATTGGGGGTAATTTAATTTCCAATATGTATCATGTGTACTGTATACAGTCAGTTACATATAAGTTATTACTTATAAGTAATGGGTGGTAGATTCAGTAACCACGTAAAAAAGTAGTAGATGAAATATCAATCATCCCCTATTGTTATACCTTTAGGGGTAAAATTTTGTTTCCAAATTTTAATGAGAATAACTTCAAGGTATACATACACGTATACCTTGAAGTTATGCGTAGCGTAGTTATGAGTAGCAGTGATAGCCTATTGGTTAGAACGTTGGTCTCCCGAACGCGGGGGCCCGTCTTCAAATCCTGGCACGCACCTCTAATTTTCAAATATTATGTGCGTATTACAAGTTAATTATCACTTGCTTCGGTGAAGGAAAACATCGTGAGGAAACCTGCACACCTGAGAGTTCTCCATAATGTTCTCAAAGGTGTGTGAAGTCTACCAATCCGCACTTGGCCAGCGTGGTAGACTATGGCCTGTACCCCTCACATTGTGAGAGGAGACCCCGAGCCCAGCAGTGGGACAATTATGGGTTGTTGCTTTGCTTTTTTGCTATTATACATACACTACCTATCCAATAAAAAAAGAATCGTCGAAATCGGATCTTCCAGTACAAAATTATTGGGGTAACGGGTAAAAATTCCGTGGTTGAACAATCAATTATCCCCTATTTTCGTACCTTAGGGTAGGAATAAAATTTTTCAAAAAAAAATAACAGCAACTTCAAGACATATCCTATCCATTAAAAAAGAATCATCAGAATCGGACCACCCTGTGCCGATTGCTGCGTCATTATACATTAAAAAAATATGCGTGTCAAATTGAGAACCTCCTCCTTTTTTTTCGTTGGTTAATAAAATAATCAAAAACAAACTGTTTTTTAATTACCTAAATAAATAATAGTTTAAAAAAACTAAAAAACACGCTTTTATAGAAAACCCAACTAAAAAAAAATAGAAAATAAATTTGAATTAAGAATCGTGTAATTGTAATAAAAGCGTGAGGTGCATGGTCTCAATGAGTAGAAGGATTATCATTTTGATAATATAGTAAAAAGCACCCTACGCTTTAATTAAACACCCACGCTTAATTCAAATTTATTGTCTATTTTTTTATTTGGATTTTCTATAAAAGCGTGTTTTTTAGTTTTTTTAAACTATTATTTATTTTTTAATTTTTTTGTTTGATTTCGTGAAATGAAATTTAGGTTTTTTTTCTTTCTTTCTTTTTTTCTTTAAATATTGAATTGTCATCGGTCCTCGATAAGTCTACGAAGTTTGAAAGAAATCTGACCAGTTAAAGCTAATTAAAGCGTGTAATTAGGTTTTCCTTTCTTTCTTTCTTTCTTTTTTTCTTTAAATATTGAATTGTCATCGGTTCTCGATAAGTCTACGAAGTTTGAAGGAATCTGACCGTTTAAAGCTAATCAAAGCGTGTAATTAGGTTTTTCTTTCTTTCTTTCTTTCTTTTTTTCTTTAAGTATTGAATTGTCATCGGTCCTCGATAAGTCTACGAAGTTTGAAAGAAATCTGACCATTTAAAGCTAATTAAAGCATGTAGTTAGGTTTTTCTTTCTTTCTTTTTTTTTCTTTAAATATTGAACCTTCATCGATCCTCGATAATTCTACGAAGTTTGAAAGAAATTTCACCGTTTGAAGTGGGTCAAAATCAAGTCCAAAGAGAAGTTACAAATAAACAGACAAACAAACATACAGGGGAAGCTAATATAAAGCGTGTAAAATAAAAAGCTATTGTACAGTACCATCTCTGTAAAACTCTGTGAATCACTTCAAAAAAAGTGTTGTCATTCGTAAAATCAAAAAGTGTCGAAATTTTCCGTCTAGCCCCCTTTCACAACGCGCGATAAGGAACTTCGTTCCAAAAGTATAAAAAATAAAAGATCGTCAGATATTTTTGCCAACTATTGAACGTCATATATTTATGCATAATTATGATTGAGGAATCAATGCAAATGCTTACAGAAATGTAGAATTAGTAAACGGCAAACATATATTTGCACTCTAAGAGTGATCACATTATTTTGTGACTATAAATGTCGTCACATATTTTTGCTTTGGGCGGTTGTCACAATTTTTTGATGCACTTTTTTATCAGATAATTTTGTCGTCACTTTAATATGCTGTCTATGAATATCAGATATTTTTGTTGCGTCCGTGCAGACAGATATTATTGAACGCATTCTTGGGCAGATATTATTGCTGACGTGTCCATAGTCATATATTTATGCTCGTGACTGTACCTATTGAATATACCTATTACATGCAGTAACTACCTCATGTACTGTCGGCAAAGGAATTAGGCGTGCAGGGCATGATTATAAAACCTTCTGTAAGTAATTATTGATATTACAGATTGTTTATGCGACCCGTGTGCCGCAATGGTTATCATGCCCGATCGCCGCACCAAGGGTCCTGGGTTCGATTCCCAGCGAGGCGGAAATTTGAATGATGAGTTTGAATTTTTGTTCTCGGTCTGGGTGTGAGTGTCCTTGTCTTGTATTGTCCATGGCACCCATGACACAGGGAATCCTAGTGTAGGGCTATGCGTGTGAAGCGTTATTTATTTATTTATTATTATTATCAATCTTAAATGATGGTACCTGTATACGTAAGGTGTGATGTAACATTGTTAATAACGTAACTATAATAACTATAATAATATTATTTGAAATGGGTTCAACGAAAAAACTTAAATAGGTAAATAGTCAAACCGCCTTAAAAATTAACACAAAATTACTTTAAAAAGTGAAAAATAATTTAATGAATAACTGAACTTCCTACTTATTATTCACTTCTTTGTTTCATAACATTCTGCATAGGTAGGTACATTTAGCTCCATTTGAGTTTTTGGTTTTTGTTATAAATATGTTCAAAGTCCAAAGAATTAAAAAGCAATAATGGCTTCAACCATTAATGGCCCACTATTGGGCACGGGTCTCTCCTTTTAAGGAGGCCAGCTCCACCACGCTACTCCGGATGTACGGACTGGTGGAGGGTTTAGTGTCCAATCCAAGTGTCGAAAGTTTTCAAACCACCCGAGTTCTTCCGACATGGCTTAACGACTGTTATCTTATGATAACAACCTAGACCGACAGCTTTACGTAAAATAACGTAATTTATTCCAGGTATATACGGCATCCCTCTCGTGCTGGCAGTTTTTTCGTTGCAGCTGTACACGGCGGTCCTTCTGGGGCGCAGCTGGATCCTTGCGCAGGAGCTGTCACCCAGCATCAAGGAAAAGAGAAGGTGATAAACATGAGTGCAAATGTGTAAAACGCCATAGAATACATAGGTTTACATATGTTCAATGTTCATGTTTGAAACGAGCATTTAGAAACGTCTACTTAACGGTCTCCGAGTAATCAGAATATATTTTGAACCTGCATTACCTACGTACCGTCTGAAATCTGAATCTGTCCAATCGTTAAAGCAGTCGGGTTAGAGAGAAACTACAATTACCAGGATATCCTTGCCACCAGCTTTGGTTGCCAAAAATATTGTAATATATTCTAGGTAACTATAACGCTTAAGGTTTGACAGAGGTAAAATATCCTCAATAGGGTAAACTGATTTAATCCAAGAATGTTATAGGCATACATTTGACCTGACCTGCAGCTTTTTACAGATTTCCATACGCTGCAGTGGCTGACCTCGCATTTGGCATTCACGCGAAAAGATTGGTCACTTTCCTGATCAACGCCACTATATTCGGCGCAGGAGTGCCTAACTTTATTTTCGGTAAGTTATTGAATTTCTGATGGAAGATTATTCATCCAGAAGAATAATGTCCAGCTCATCAACTCCTTACCTTTTTTACTGTGCAAATGTCTCCAATCTGCCGGCCAGTCGATGGCAAAGATATCTTTTCTTTCCTTAATTGCCTGCAGATTTGCTTAGAATACTTCCAATCAGGTCCTAAAAGGCTAACCAGTCCAAAACCCATTAATGCCGGATTTTCCCAAATTCTCACGGGGTAGAGAATTAAAAGTTGTCTATCCCACTAGTCCCGTTGAGTAGTTCCGTGACGGGATAACTGGCACTATTTAGAACTATTTAGTCTCAAGGGTATACATATATGTATGTATGTTTTGTGGTCTCACTTGTCCCATGAGGTGAGACTTCTATTGTTCCATAAATACCTATGCCCTATTTCGGCAACGGAATTGCGGCAATTTTATTTCTATTATCAGCCACTAAAAAATTTGGTACCTACTATTCAAACACACGGTAGGGCCTTTCTGTGTAAAAACAGACCTTAACATTGACTCCGTCCAAACTCCATGGACTTTGGACGGTCCCAATACTTCTGACTTCTGTTATAGCGGCGCAGAGTATGCAGCTATTCTGGTGGAAGATCACTGGCGGCGGGGTGGGCGTCTCGTACTGCGTGTGGATGGTCCTGATCGGCTTGCTGCTGTGTCCCGTCATGTGGCTCGGATCGCCCAAGGACATGAAGTGAGTTCCAGGTACCAATTAGGATACCTAGGATAAATATCTTTAGGACAGGAAAATTCTGTTAAAAACATCTATTGGAAGATAGGAAAATTTTATTAAAAATAACAGTCTCCAACTTGATGTCAACTTATTTAACCGTAAATTGCGACAAGTTTGAAAGTAAAATACCTATGTATTTGATAGCAGTTCATTGTTGTAGCAATTGTTACAAGAGGTCTTTGTGCCGAAGCTAGTGGTGTCATTGTCTCTACCTTCGAGTAGGTACCTACCTAAATGATTTGTGAACTTAGACATAGGTTTCCTACAGAAGTCTCATCCATGACAAAGCACCTTTCCGAAAAGCAAAAAATGACGCGCATAAGTCTATCAGTGATACCTATATGAATAAATTATTTTGAATTCTGAGAAGTCACGTATTCGCGGCGCAAAATAGTTTCAAAAGGAAAACACCAAACAATCCTGTTCGAGTAAGCGCTCTTATACACGAGCAGCACTTTGCAGTTGAGAGAGCCGACTGCAAACGTCGACGCTTGCAGTCGACGCGCCGACAGCAGCCGTCGACCGTTAAAATGTCGGCGTCTGCAGTCGAACTGCTGTCGGCGTGCAGTTGGCTTGCTGTCGGCGCGTCGACTGCAAGCGTCGACGTTTGCAGTCGGCTCTCTCAACTGCAAAGTGCTGCTCGTGTATAAGAGTGCTAACGCACACATAGATACGATGTTTATGTGTACATTTGGATTATCTGGAGTAATACTTCTGTCATCTCTATTTTATGGCCCCTAGCCCCTATTTCCTGCCTTCACAGACCAATAGCCCTAACATCAGTGGGCATAGTACTAGCGGTGGCGGCGTGCACCTGGGCCTGCATCATCACGGACCACGTGTCTCCCGAGGCTGAGGATACCCCCATCCAGCCCGGACCAAGGGACTTCCTTGTCGCGTATGGTATTATGGCTTTTCAGGTCAGTGGGGTCTAGTAGGCTAGACTAGGTTAAGACAAGGTTTTGTTAGAGATGACAATGGTTGAAAAGAAAACTTACACAAAATTATGTATATACGGGTGAAAAGCGAGAAGCCTGATGGTAAGTGGTGGCTCATGGACAACAGTAACACCAAATACATTATCGATGCGTTGGTGGCCAAGAAACAAGACAGAAAGAACTGCAATGGTTCTTGACTATCTATTTATATGTAGTTATATCTATCTACTATCGACTATCTATACAGGGTCATGTGTGTTGCCCATGGTACCAACGATACAGGGAAAAGTAGCGGCGTTAGGGTAGGGCGCGGTTGGGCGACCGCCCAGGGCGCCAGTAGGTAGTCACGGAATCCTTATAATTTCGTCATGTCTATTCTTCCGCAGCATAGCATCGAGATCCTTGGTGCTGGAAAGTTGTAACTTGGCATGGATTTACATATGGGTATGGGTTTCAATAACAGATAGGGGCGCTGTAAAAATCTCGCCCAGGGCGCTGGTAGTGCTAAAACCAGCACTGCAGGGAATCCCAGTGTGGAGCTATGATTCGGTTTAAAAAAAAAAAATTTCTCATAAGATATACAATGAAGTACCTACAATGTTACTTAAAATGAGAAACTTAAAAATTTTCTGAAGTATGGTTTTGTTCGGCGAAGGTGTAAAGAACAATGCCCAACTGCCATACATCGTTTTTATTTCATTTTCAACTTTAGCGTCTTAAAATAAAATAAATTCTAAAAATCGCCGCTTTAATTTCTGAGCTTAGATATATAAGAATTTTCAGCAGACACACCCCAGAACCAAAGTATTTTGAGATTGAATTTTTATAACCATTGAGTCATAGAGTAGGGGAGAGTGTAATTTTTACCATTATTTTTTATTCTGACTTTTTTTGATTGACAACCGGAAATGAAAATTTGACATCATTACATTTGTTACCAACATTTATAACGAAATTCTGTGTGTAATATTGGCCAAAAGTCTCCCTGTATCTTGCTTGATACAAGCTATGTATCGAAGTGAGTGCCCGAATGAAAGTGGACATTGTTGACATCATTGTTATTATAGTCAATTCATCACTTATTAATAAAATTATTTTACGCTGGGTAATACGGGCACAGGTATTCATTTTAAAATACGTAAAAAAATAATTGAATTGCTTCGGAATAACTGACGTTTTAAGACGCTACAAAAAATATAAAATAATTTTTGGGCATTGTTCTTTTGTTATGTTATATACCTAAGTGTGTGTGTGTGTGCGTTATATTTGTGTGTGTGTGTGTGTGTGTGCATTGTGTATGATTGTGTTGCATTAACTTTTTAACGTTATGTTCCGCTAATCCCCCTCCAGTTCGACATCCACCCGATGCTGCTAACCCTGCAAGTGGACATGCGCGACGGGCGGCGCGTGGCACAGGCGGTAGCGGGCGGGTTCCTCGCCACCGGCGCGCTGTTCGCCGTCACCGCCCTGCTGGCCGCCCGCCGGTATGGGGAGCGCGTGCAGAGCAATATCTTGCAGGGTGAGGATAGGATATGTGGCTACTACATACATACTTACTGACAATATCTATGTACTATGTATGTATATTCAAATAGATACCATTGCGTAAAAGATGCAGGTAGAGGCGAGATGGATACTGTATGATTACCAGTTTGTACTCAAGTGTACTTATAGGTTCTTAATTTGTATGATGATGCGAATTGCGATTGCGATTGATGTAATTAAATTAAATAAATAAATAATTGCACTAACAACGCTAACATATTATTAAGCACAATTGTTACTAACACACTAACAATCTATGGATCCCTGACATCCGAAATAAAGATTATTATTATTATTACTATAATTTAACCCTCGAAGAAAAAAGAGGGGTGTTATAAATTTGACGTGTATCTGTACGTCTGTCTGTGGCAGTGTTGTTAGCTATGTTTAGTGTAAATAAAACTGTGGGTTTTTTTTAATTTTAATTTAATATTATTACGTGATGGTGTTGTACACTCCATATGAAATCCAGTGCGTGGGTGAGGGTTGAACAACTGCTTAAATTCCTGCTACTGTAACCTAGAGCCCACCATCTCACCTCCCCAGGCATGCCACCGTCAGTGACGCTGTACATCGTAGCCCTGCTGGTGACGCTGCAGCTGTGTCTGTCCAGCGCCGTCAGCAACTCCGCGCTCTTCCAGCAGGTGGAGGACTTACTCCGTGTTCCTAGAGGTACGCCGCACTCGGTGACGTCACGCCGGTTGCATCGTGCTGTCGAAGTCTTCGCCATCGGTTGCATATTCGCAGTGCGAATTTCGCACTCTCAATGGAAAAAAGCATAAGTCCTCTTACGTTTAATTTTAGTTATTAATATGATTGGAAAGAGGGACAAAAGGTGCATATTATTATGCTCAATTTTTTTCAAATTTTTATCATTAATCTTGACGGTTTTGTGCAAGAAATTGTAATGTAAATTCTTTTGACTATTTACTGATATTTTGATAGTTTTTTGCTCTCCTGCAAAATTGCAATTGTCATCTTATGCCTTTTTTCCACTGAAGGTACGATATATACTCGCACAACAATCCGAATATAACAGTCGGGGTGCGGCCGCCACCCAGGCAACACCACCTCGCCTGGCGGGAGATCTCCCTTACAATTTTGGATTAACCTGTGAAGCCTCTGGCTGGCTACCACTCTCTTGATTGAGTCAGCCGCCAAACGAGTATGTTCCGACTCGTGTTCCCGCTGGGGGCTCGAGGGACATTTCTGTCCTGTCTCTTGGACGAAAATGGATAATATCACTGGTGTTACTGGTCGACGGTAACCACTTGTCACACTACTAACCGCTGGATGGCTTGTCTGTTCGATTGTCGGCTATAATAGTTATAATACAAAAAAAACTAGTGCGTAGATAGTGTTCATACTAAAATTTATTTTTGGAATGTATTTCAGTGGACTTCATGAACAAAAATATATTTTTCTTTTTTTACAGAATTCGGCTTCAAACGCTGTCTCATCAGATCAGGCATTGTGGTATTAGCAGTCTTTCTAGGAGAGTCGGTGCCTAGATTTGACGTAGTCATGGGCCTCGTCGGCTCAACTCTAACCGGCCCTCTCATGTTTATATTCCCCCCGCTTTTCTTCTTGAAACTCTGCTACGTTAAAAAGAGACAAACAGAGGAGACGATGGAACTTCTTAATGAGGCAGAGATAAAACCGTACTCGTCAAAACAAAATGGCGGCTTCAGTCAAAATGGCGACCTGTCAAATCTCCCGCTTATTTATCATGACGCGTGTTCCGTAGAGTATAGTACGTTTAGGAGTAGATATGACTTCGTTCATAATGATTATGATATAAAGTGGTATGATGTTGTGCTGGCTATGACGGTGATGTTAATGGGGGTGGCAGCAACCATCGTTGGGACTTATTCTAGTTGGACTGACGTGATATCGTCGGCTACCTTCACGCAACCATGTTTGGTCAACTCTACGGTCGCCGCTAGAAGCTTTTTTCTAAGTACACACGAAGGCGCTTGAAAGCGAAAGAACTTTAGCTGGTTTTATCAATGTAGTTGGTGATATTGTTTTGTGAAGACTAACTTTGCCAGATTTTTGCAAGACGTTATTTGAAAATTGTTTATGGGTAAAAATAGCGTGGTTCATCGAATAATGTTTTGTAAACAAGTACAAAGCGATGTAATGTCAATAAAATAGATGTAAAAGAGAGTGACTATGTATTTCAATCACAAAAACGCATCAGTAATCATAATATATTTTAATGAACAAATCAACTAAATAAGAAAAAAACATCCGTTACAATGTAGTACAGGAACACAATAATAACAATAAAATATACAATTACAACAAATTAAATTACAATTTTATATTATTAGTTCAACACAAAAATTTCACTCGAGTTTACTACACGATATTACTCAACTATTTACGAAATTAAATAAAGAAATACTTACACTCCGATTGGCATAGACATTATTAGTTCAAATAAGTTATCTCAAATACCCACAAACTATTATAAAAACCAACATTCATTTAATCTCTTAATGTCTGTCGCGGGATTCGAACCCGGAACCTCTTCACTAGGCAGGCGGGCACTACCAATGAGCTCTGCCATCATTTAATTCGTTTACTCAAATAACTTTAAAATTATTACTTAAATTTTCATATGAATGAAGCCTAGAAATAATAGCAGTCTTAGTAATTGGACTGTTGATAATAAATTATAATTTCATTAATAGTAAGCACAACATTTTCCCAATTTACTTACCAATTGAATAGTAATCAAAATAATGAATTAATAAAAACTCGAGTGATCAATAAATAACATTTAACACGAAAAATATTGCGAATATTATGTCTTTGTTAAAATTTCTATACATAATTCCATATTATATTGGAGATACACTATCCTATGTATGTTTAAGATTCTTAAAGTGACGTCTTCAATTAAAAAAAAATACTATGTCAAATGCAATAAAAATTAAATAAAATATCACCCGAAATATCCTATTCATAACATAAAGAAAATGTTATACACAGTACATAATTATTATGATATAGGTATTATTATAAGTTTAAGGTAATTTATTGAGAATGTGAGAATTGAAAACAATGTTTCTAAGGAGTTTCTTGCTTCAGTTCTTTTAATTGCAAACCACTGCAAAACACACGTTGAGGAAAAAAACGTGTGTGCGGACTTATGTACACAGAACAAAAATAACTAAAGATTTCGTCCCTTATGCCACAACTCTTTGATTGTAAAAGGAATTCGTTATCAGCTAACTTCATCATTTTCTTTTTGGCTGTCGTGTGCGCGTGCATCTTAAATACTATACTCTCATATTTCTTCCAAACGCGCCAAAAGAAGTATAACTTCAAAAACTGTTTAATAATAATAATAATAAACTTTTGTCCAGCCAAATCATATGTAAACAATCAACAATATACTATTTTCTTTTCATGTCGCTATGTATTATTATTACTAATAAAGTTATTATGAACACTTCCAAAATATTTTTTGTGATGACTTGGGCAGTCTACCTCCAATATAAGTACATAATATATTATATATAAATACCTTTCTATAATTTAATAAGGCTACCAAGATATCACATACATTTGGATGGCCACTTTATTAATATTTTTTACCTTTACTGACAGTTTTCTATTTTTAATAATATACAGAGGGGATATAATGTGAAGCGTTAAACATCGAATTATTTACGAAAACCCTGGCATCTTGCCATGACAATACTTATTTTGCACTTTTTAAACCACAGATATGTTTTATTAAACACAATCTTCATTTTCTATCTTTCCTTACGTATCTTTACAATGAGTTGTATCTAAATTTTTTTTCTTCTCGTATAATTAGATAACAGTAACAGTAAGAAATATTCAAAAAATAATTATCGTCTCCTCTTATTCATTAACATTAAAGTATCATCACAATCTGTTTAGTACATTACGCGTGATACGGTAAGAGACAATGATTATTTTTTGAAATTATAGTTTTGGCCTTTCCAAATATCTATCTATTATTACTAATTATGTATGCATATTGGATATGTACCCATAACATTATTTATACATCATATTCAATGTAAAAACTTCGTAAGCATAGTTTAATTTTATCAATATACAAAACATACGAATTCATCTTCATTAATATTTACAAAATAAAATTTTGAATCGCTTTTAAAAGAATACACGGGAAATTTACCAAAAAACACTATTTATTAAAAGCGAATTTTAAATAAATATAACAAAAATGCAATTAATCACAGTACGAATAAACATAAATACGTCATTTATAGTGTGATTTATAACACTTTTACTTTAATTACGTAAGTAATAGGAAGATAAGTAATTGATAAATGATTTATAAATGAAAATGTAGTTTTATATAGTTCATTTTTTTCCATTTTTTTGCTTGTGTTTTCCACAAAATATTAAGATATTATATTGGTGAAATGGAAGACTTGAAAGGCGATTTATGCATATGTGTAATGATAATAATTAAAAAATAGCGAACCATAATAATTGCATATGCATTATACAATTGCTGTAATACAGTTCACATTAGAATCAAAACATCAAACTGTCTTCATCTGAGTAACACTACTTCTGGATTCTGTTACCTATCCAATCCTTACTGGCGATAAGAGATCATACCATGGAAACTATAGCTGCAGTTATGAAGTTTGATAAACGAAGATAAATATTACATATTCTGGTCATAACATGTATAGTTCCAAAGCCTATCGTTTATCAAAGATAAGGAACAATGAGTTGATATTAAAAATAAACAGAAAATATCTCGTTCGTCTTTTATTTTCCATATTAGCGACGCTTAATCGCTGATATGCAAAACTATTGTTAAAACATTCTTAATTAAAAACACAACATGTTTACGTCTATATCCAAGCATTTCATAGGATGAGCTCAAATGAGCGTCAACTAATTTTGCGTGGCCGTGTGGCACAAACAGGACTTTAGTATGAAATATTACAACTATAATTATAACGTATATCATATTTCCGCAAAAAAATAAGATTTAGTATAAAATAAATACCCTTTAATTTTTAAGTTTAAAATTCTTTAAAATTCAAAACACTTCAACGTATCATGGCGTCGCTTGTGACGTCACGTTATTAATCTCGCTCATAATAATACTAATAAATGAGTGTTTTGCAATCCATTAATAGGGTTCCATTAAATAAATACATAATTTTAGTGATTTTTACTTATTGTCATCATGTCTATTTGCGACTCATTTTTCGCGACTCAAAGCTTAACAAAATACGCTCGTTTGTCTTCACCCTTAAATTAACCGTAGCGCGTAGTAAAGAGAAGTTAGGTTACAGAAACCAATCATTACTCTTCAAGACAGCTTTTTACAATCTCAACCAACAAACCAAAACCCCATCACTTACCTTACTTCTTCAACCCGAGTTGTTTCCCATACAGCCGTCTTAGCTCCTTCTTATCCAATTTCCCCATGGTATTCCTCGGCAAAGTATCCACTATGAGAAGTTTCCTCGGCAGCTGGTATGGAGCTAGCTTCTTCCCCGTCAGGTCTTTCAGCTCTCTGAGGGTGAGAGTAGCTTTCTCCTTCAAAGCGACCACTGCAGTCACTATTTCTCCTTGAGTCTCGTGTTCTATGCCAAGTACTGCTGCGTCAGCTACGCTCGGGTGTTCCAAGATTGCCGATTCCACTTGCAAAGCGCTTACCTGTAAAGACAGGCAAATATAAATTACCTAACATAATACTGACACCAGTCTAGGAATCCAATATCACAATATGGACACAGAAATTATTAGAAAGACAAATTTTCTCGTTTTCAATGTCAGATCTTCCCATCAAGCTATGTCAAATTTGAAAATTTATTAGCGAAGTCGAGTAGTAGAAGTCATAAGCAAATGACCACACCGCAGGACGTAGACCTCCCCATTGGCTGGTTGTCCCGTCGCGTCATCGTTAAAGCGACGATTTTACTAACGCGAAGCGTAGACACGCTCTCTTTCTCTCTCCCCCACTCTTTTCTCACTTCCGCTGTTTTTCACTCTCTCTTCCACTCTTTTCTCTCTCTTTCTCACTCTTTCCCTCTGTCACTCTTTTTTTCTCCCTCTTCCAATCTCTCTCTCTTTTGTCACTCCCTATCTATTTTGAATCTCTTTATTTAGTTAGCAATATGTAGTGAAAAGCCCATTACCTTATACCCGCTGGTCTTGATAATATCGACGGAGGTGCGGCCCAGTATACGGAACACTCCGTCGCAGTAGGACACGGTATCGCCCGTACGGAACCACCCGTCCAGCGTGAAGTCCGGCGAACTGACCTGGGGCGCGCGGTTCCAGTACCTGAATCAAATGAATTTTAATAATAAACTAGCTGTTTAGCTGTTACCCACGATTTCGTCCGCGTGGTATTTAACAAAAAAATTAGGGTTTGTTTTTCCTAAAATAAAAGTAGCCTAAGTTAGTCCTTGTTACATCAGCTATCTGCCAGTGAAAGTCCCGTCAAAATCGGTCCAGCCATTTCAGAGATTAGCCGAAACAAACACATACAGACAAACAAAAATTGTAAAAAATGTTGTTTTGATATATGTACCGTGTATACATCCAAATGCACTTAGTAAAGAGCGGTTATTTTAATGTTACAAATAGAGACTCCCATTTTATTTATTTGTAGGTATAGATGACGCTATACTCTCATAGCCCCACACAAGGATACCCTGTGTCGCGGGTGCCATAGACAACACACAAAGACAAGGACACAGAAATTCAAGCTCATCATTCAAATTTCCACCTCGCTGGGAATCGAACCCAGGACTCTTGGTACGGCGATTCTTATGTGAAGCCCTATCACCACGAAGGCCAGTTTCTGTCTTCTCACAACACCCCAGTGAACCATAGTATTCCACCCCAACACAGTAAACTCCTTCATCTCTCACAACACCCTGGTCTACCGGGTTTTTTTAATGGAAATAGCTTGCAAACGAGCTGACGATCCACCTGATGGTAAGTGGCTATCGTCGCCCATGGACATCAATCATGGATATCATGGACATCAGCCAAAGGCATCGTCACTGATGCGAGGCCAAGAAAGAGACAAAAAAGAAAGAAAGAACTGGCTCTCAAGCCCCCAGCCGGAACACGAGTCATTTAGTAGCTGACTCATGCTCAAGGGTGGTAGCTATCCAGACGAACCCCACGGAGAAATAATAATAATAATGGTATTAATTAACAATTAAAATCAATATTACCAATATAATCCCTCGAGAGCCCTACCACCAACGGGATGGATTTAGTCGCCTCTTACGACCCCCATCCGGCGTGGGATCCAAGGTAATCCAATCCAAGGTAATCCATTCTAATACGCCCCAATACGGCTATGGCATCACTCATCAGTATAAACATAAACTACTCCTCACCTGGTAAATACCCCGGGCCCCTTCAGCAGCAGTTCTCCTTCATACACTCCTCCATCAGCCGGCTTATGTTCAGTCACGGAGGGTGCACGCCACTCCCATCCCTCTGCATCGCTGCAGTCCTTGGTAGACGATAGGCCGAGACGCTCCAGGGATATCTGGGGGTTCAACACCATAGATAAAACTGTTCAGTACTTATCTACAGTAGCCGCGCGAGTTGACTGCAGAGCTAAGGAATGCGGCCAGTATTGCGACGTAATTGGTAATTAATTGTTGATATGTCGATGAATTGGAATTAGAAATTTAACCTAAACCGAAGAGAGCGGGGGCACGCTCACCTCACACCCCGACTGCGTTCAACTTGCATGCACGCCTACTATAGGTATCCATCATTTTCAAGTCAGTTGCCTAGCTTACATTAAAAAGTCACAGAATTATAGTGTTATTATTAATTATCGTTTGCATACGACCTTGAGAATTTCTTCGGTTCCGACATTTTTACATTTGTGAGCCAGTACTTTCCTTAATGTCCTTGGTTTTAGAGATGTCCATGGACAACGCACTTACCATCAGATGGATCATCAGCTCATTTGTCGGTTAGTTACATATATAACTAAATAATAATAATAATAATAAAACGAGTGTACTTATATAGGCCCACAAGAAGTTATACTTACCTCTTTCTTATAAGTACCTCTCGCTCACACCCACGACCCGCGCTAGCAATCCAAAACAACTCCAGCGAATGCTGTGCGCCTAGTACATAGATAGTATCACGCACCTTCATCACGTCGCTTTTTGGCTGTCGCCTCGTAAAAATTTTACTCTCATTTTTTCTTTTTTTATAAGTATAACTTCAAAAATAAAAAATCTAAAAACAAATAACCTCCATATTAGGCGGCGGACTCTCAACAGTAACTCTCGGTTCCAAGGCGCCCCCCTGCGTGCTAGCGACGCGGGCCGCCACGCCGGGCAAGGGGGCGCCCACGCAGCCCACCGAGCGCCCCTCCACCGGCCGGTACGGGTTGCTGAGCGCCATTCCCACTTCTGACATGCCGTAGCGTTCTAGGAGGCGAATGCCGGATATCTGGGATAGGATCATTGAAGTATTATTACTAGCGTATAGAACGGACACCGCGAACACCATGTGTGTCCCAATGCATTGGCGCCACGTGGCTTCAATCTTCAATGGATTCGTTCCATTTTGAAAGGAGAACGGGGGCTCAATTTTGAAAATGGAACCTCCCGAGCGGGACACATTTTGTTCGAGATGTCTGTTCTATGACATTATACTTCAATGGATAGGATATTTTATGTTATTTTATGTTTATGTTTTGTAATTTAAACCAAGTAAATATTAACTTAAGACTCAAAATTTATTGAATGT
The DNA here is from genome assembly GCA_963932265.1 of Thymelicus lineola. NCBI lineage: Eukaryota > Metazoa > Arthropoda > Insecta > Lepidoptera > Hesperiidae > Thymelicus > Thymelicus lineola. The sequence goes on along the minus strand of OZ010705.1, from coordinate 2,488,246 downwards.
ATCGAAAGCCCCAACTCAGAGTCACTAATGGTTTACTCAAATCGCTCCTTAGTACAGAATTTGTACGGTGATTCTTTACTAAGGAGCGATCAAAGTAACCGTTAGTAACTCTGAGTTGAGACGTTAATCATTATGCATTTATAACAAGAGCCCGCTACTAAAAGACCTTCCTTATTTTATAAAACCTAAAATCTGAAAGTTTCTTTGTGCATGTCCCCTACGTACATAAAACCGCTCCAGGACTATAAAGTTTGGATTATGTACTTAGCACAGTTTCAAACCCCAGCCAGACCCCCCTAAACTTAAACATTGATTAGTGAAATCATATTCTTGGATTTCTTTCAATTTCCATGAATACGATTTCTTCTTTAATCAATATATTACGTAAAATAGTTAATTAAAACACTAACCTCCTCCCACTTCGTAAACAACCTGTCCGGCAACGGCGCCGACCCCGCGCACATCAGCCGCACGCGAGCGGCGAGCGTGGCGCGAACGTACTGCGCCGTGCGAGCGTCCGCGAACATTCGCTCGTGGTCCGCGACGAGGCGCGCGTACATGGACGGCACGCCGTGAAACACCGAGACGCGGGCTTCGTTGGGTTCGCCTGTGCCCAGGAGTTTCGACCAGACCGTGTGAGAGGCAAAGGAGGGTAGCATTCGAAGTCTGGTGAACATAAATAAATATTATCTATACTAATATTATAAAGCTGAAGAGTTTGTTTGTTTGGTTGAACGGTTTAGTAGTTTTTTAAAAAACCAAAGATTATTTTTGAAAAATTACTTCTAGAAGTGAACTCATAATACGCCAAATACATAAAACGCATCCATATCTCAGTAATTGATGTTTACAATTACTTACGATTTGGGTTCTGGCATCTTTATATCTATACTATACTTACTAATATTATAAAGCTGAAGAGTTTGTTTATTTTGGTTGAACGCGCTAATATCAGGAACTACGCAGAATATACGCAGGTTGCGTGCGCTGCGTAAACGGTTAAAGTTACGCAAAAATTATATATAATTGTTCTGGAAAGGCAGAGGGAGAGGAGGGGAAGTGGGAGGGAGAGGGTATTTAATGGTCGCTCATTTGTTAAACCTACCAAAACTATGAAAGTTAAAAGTAACAACAAAGTAAATCCAATGATTCTTACGCGATACGAAGTTCGTGAAGGAAAACCATTTTACAGTTAAAATTTACATGGAGAAGAACAGCCAAGACTAATGGAACTGGTGGAAGACCTAAGTCTTAAGGCACTATAGTATTGAGGACGAGAATACCTGACGAAACTTTCGAAATGCTGTCCAGCCCAAATGAATCCGTCTATCGATTTCTCAATTGAAGTTGTTTTGGCGTGATATTGTGTGGCCTAGATATACGTATTCCTGGACATCTTCAATCAGATATTTTTCAACGGATATAGATCTCGGAAAAACGTGCTCGTTGAACATGACATTCATCTTATCCAAATTCCTACCACACTTCGTTACGCATTACTTAAGCTTTGCAGTTTTTTATTTTGACTTAATTAAAAACCATTTTGATCACGTCATCTTTCAAACAAATAAACCAAATAAAAATCGGTCCATTCGTAATAAAAATTCTTGCACAATGTAATAAAATACAAAATGCATAACACCGCTTTTGCGTCGGGGGTTAAAATAGAACAGTGACAATATTGCATTGAAAGAAAGAAAGAAAGAAAGAAAACATTTTTATTCAGAGTAAATACACCGTTACAAGGAGTTATATTTAATTTAGTTAAGCTAATATATTATAGTATTTAATCTGAAACGGGTCTCGCTCAGCGTTATGCTGGTTATACAGGGACAACCAGCGCTGGCCTTCCGCGAGACCCGCGAGTGGTATCACGGTGGGTCTGCACAGTATACGTTTAAAAAAAAAAAATAAAAGAAGAAAACTGAGAAGAAAACTTGAGAAGCAAACTTTTGACTTTCATTATGGTCAAACGACTGTAGACTGTTTAATTTAATTAATTAACAGGCTGAGGGTAGTCCTTTTTCGTCAGGTGACATGGTACCCGCAAATTTTTTTATGTTTCATGTCACGCAATAATTTAGTAATAGCCTAAGAGCTACTGAACCATTTGACTAACCCACTTCCCACAAAGCTAGAAATTTATTAAATGATATTTTATTATCAGTCAATTAAGAAAGTACCGTTCTGGCAGGCATCTCGCGGTTGCGTCATCATCCCTTAAATTTTTGAAAATGCAAAAAATAATTATTTTTTATCCCACTCGCACAAGGCTACAATTTTAATATGTTGTAATTTACATATGTTTAAGTGTAAAAAAAAATTGCCAACCCATTTTGAGGGTTGCAAGTGTCTGCCAAAACAGAGCAAAGTTGTCATCGGAAGAGCAATTCATAACCTACTCGCACAAGGCTCAAATTTTTAGGGAACATTCTTTCAATTGTTTAAACACTATATGTAAACAGCCAGAACATTCTAGCGGTTGCAAGTATCTGCCAGAAGAGTATAAAGTAATGACGCTCGACAGGCGTGCGAGTGCAACAGACTTGTATGGGTTCTAATGTTAGAAAGAGAGAATACGTCTACTGTAATTTTTTCTCTGAATTTTCAGACAAGACTTATTATGAAACAATCTTAGCACTACTTTTAATAAAAATATGTATTTAAATTACCTCAAAATATTTAATTGATGGTGAACAGAAATCAGTTCTGGGAATAAATTATTAGTGAACTTTAATTTTTTATTCATTTCGTGTCTGCCTTATTTTTAAATTACAAATAAAGATAAAAAGACAGTGTAAGTTTACTAACCAAATAGAAAGATGGAACCGGGCGGGGACCAGCAAATTATTTAAAACGCAGTTGGCAATGGCCATAATAAGTCATAGCGATGCGCGACTGCGAATGATCTCACTATTCGAATAAGCCATGACTACTAATGTACACATTTGACTTGAATATTAGTAATATACTAATGTTCATATTCTAACATAAATAACCCCCAATAGATACCGCATTTGCGAATATTTCTTAGACTTCAAAGTCACAATTTGGCGGAAGGTACGGTTTGCGGGGGTACGAAACAGATGCGCTGTGATTGGATATTTAAAATTCAAACTTGGAATTTTTCGAACTGAACCCGCCCATAGTGTTTGAGTATGTATGATCGATAAATTGTACGATCGATGTTTATGATTATCATTAATTAAATTCAGAACATTTACAATAAATGACGATACAATGAAAATATCGATACTTTTATTAATATAATATTAACAGTGTTTATGTACAATGTCCGATTAGATAAATTAAATATACAATGCTATTTGCGGCTAATTACAGTAAAATAATAACATAACAGTTCGTCGTAGGACTACTTCTTAGCTTCACGAACTTAAAAACAATATTTTATAAAAATAATATAACAATATATAAAACCAAAACTGGCAAGTATAACGATGGTTCAACTGAATCCATCAACTTTCGATGATTTTTCGTATAGTGGAAACTGTCATCTGAAAAGTGTGTAAAAAATGTATAATAAAGTGTAATAAATAATGTTATCCTTGACTTCAGTAACCTTTGTCCCACTTGTAACCATTGTTAGTAATTATCGAATTCATAGAAATATCCTCAAAATGAATATCGATACGTCTTAAAAATGAAAAATTCACTTCCCTAGTATTGTCTTTAGTCAGAAACAAGATAATTATTTTGAATTAGGAATGAAATTTTCACAAAATGTCACTCCGAAAACCAGCTTAAGTTGAACTCTGCTTCATTTAAAGAAAATTTGTAAAATAAATATGAATTGCTAACTTATGAAATGTTATGCCATCTTTTCGGTAACTGTTTTTTCGAGCTGATTTTCCACACCATTTCACACTACAAGAAGCCATGGTTTCATCGGTGAATACTTTTTTGATATTAAGAAAATTTTGAAAGATCCGCGTGTCTACGGGTCGAAGGTCTTGGTCGATACTAATGTCGTGAATGCTAGCATAGCTTTTTAGAACAAGCAAAAGCAAGTCCATGTTGCCGCGCGTCAGTTGCCTTGTATGCGGTATCTATTGGGGGTAATCTATGTATTCGAATAAAGACTACTAAATTAGGAACTAATCTAATAGCGTTTCGACTCGCACATTCGACGTCGCACATTTACCGAGTCAGTTGTTAGTTTGGAATGAATATATTGTGTAGGTACGGATCGTTCACTGCTCCGCCGCCGCGCCGGCGCCGGCCGACTGAATTCTGATTCTGATTACGATTTGAACAATAATTATGAATAATAAATATTTGTTAAGAATAATAAAAAAATACTTTACTCAAAAATCTGTTCATCTTTTATTACAGTGATCCTTCATCATATTATGTTCAAAATATATTATATCATATCCTTTCTTTCTGACACTGAAACCTACAAGTCTGTTATGCTCGTACTTCCATCGAGCATCATGATCATTATTAAAACTCTTCTGGCAGATACTTGCAACCGCTAGAATGTTCTGGCTTTTTACATATAGTGTTTAAACAATTGAAAGAATGTTCCCTAAAAATTTGAGCCTTGTGCGAGTAGGTTATGAATTGCTCTCCCGATGACAACTTTGCTCTGTTTTGGCAGACACTTGCAACCCTCAAAATGGGTTGGCAATTTTTTTTACACTTAAACATATGTAGATTACAACATATTTAAATTGTAGCCTTGTGCGAGTGGGATAAAAAATAATTTTTTTTTGCATTTTCAAAAATTTAAGGGATGATGACGCAACCGCGAGATGCCTGCCAGAACGGTACTTTCTTAATTGACTGATAATAAAATATCATTTATAGTCCAGTCAAGGAATGACTCAAAAGAGGGTATAGAGTGCGTGAGCGGGAACCTAAGCGATTTCTTCAGAAACTTGTTCAGGGTGCTTAGGGTGATAAAATACTAAAAGTCCCCGCGTCTAGGAGGTGAGCCGGAGGGAGGGGGGGGTTACAAAGGTCTCAATTTTAGGTTTTTCGCCAATATCTCAAAAACGGTGCGTTATAGCGAAAAATGTTCTGAGATGAAATGAAAGCTTATAAAATTCTCTATAAGTTTAATTCTATACACTTTTTCCGTATCTCCGACCGTTTTTGAACTATACGGTCCAGAAATGTAGCAATTTAAGTTATTCAGCGTGATAACAGCGTGATTCATATCAGCTGTCGTAAAAATGACACCTGAACTGATACCATTAAAAAGATGTTAGGCAGGCATCTTTATATAACGAAGAGGCAGTTCCGTTGCAGCTCAGATTTTCTGCTGCACCAATTGACTTCAAGAATCATTGTTTTTATGTACATATTGCCTCAATGAAAATATAAAAAAGCGTTTGAAAAAAAGTCGGGTTGTACATTCAGTTGAGACTCTAGCTGCTAAATATTGTATCAAGCAGGTATGTTCTTCGAGAAATGATGCCTGGGGTAACGAAGTTCTTGATATTTTTTCCTGCATTACCGATATTGTTGCTGAAGGAGCAAAATATCACGAAGACACTATTACTCACTTGTGAAGCCTGTCAGTTACCCAAAACTCCACAAAACTGAGATCTCTAGAGATACCCATGTCGTAGAGGCTATGGAAGAAATATTTGCTTACATGGATTACTTTCCCACGATGAGATACTCGTTTTGTTTGTTTTTGTTAAAAGGCTTTTTTATATCTTCCTTAAGGCAACATGCACATAAAAAACAATTATTTTTGAAGGCAAATGGTGGAGCAGAAGGTCTGAGCTGCAACTGCCCTGCCTCTTCATTAGATAAAGATGCCTGCCTAACGTCTTTTTTAATGGTATCAATTTGGGTGTCATTTTTACGACAGTTGATGTAAATCAAAAGGGATGTCAAGTCAAGGAAACTTCGATATTTGCCGTCTTTCCTTTCCTTACTAGCTTTAATACGACCCGGCATTCCCTTTCCTTTGCCTCAGAGACATCGTTACTTCCTTCAACGACATTCTCGTCATACAAAATGCATACAGGACTCTTATTAGTACTCATGTTGGATAACCCAATTGTGTTACTAATAACAGTGTATGTATATCTGAAAAGAATATTTTGTGGCTGCCCCCCTGCATTACCGGCTAGACTACCGTGCCAGACAAAATAAAATTGCGAAAACCTATAATAACATAAGCCCGAAGGCAAGTATACAATATCAATAGGAGTATTAGCCAAGAAGGTCGCGTTTCCTACAGCGAGCATTAAAGATATTGAGCGAAAAGAAATCTTCATCAATATTATGATTGTTTTCCCGCCTTTGCTCAGTTATCCACTGTTATAAAAAACGCGATTTCTTACTGTTACTGCCTTTACTACGTGGAGGTACTCCCAGCTTAGGTTACTATAAATTTTAAGATAATTTTCGCATCAGGTAATGGTTATCACGCTGAATTAAAGTAATTTCGACATTTCTGGAGCGTGTAGTTCAAAAACGGTTGGAGATATAGAAAAAGTGTACAGAATAAAAGTTATAGAGAATTTTATAAGCTTTCATTTCATCCTAGAACATTTTTCGCTACAACGCACCGTTTTTGAGATATTGGCGAAAAACCTAAAATTGAGACCTTTGTAACCCCCCCCCCCCCCTCCCTCCGGCTCACCTCCTAGACGCGGGGACTTTTAGTATGTTATCCCCCTAAGCCTGAATAAGTTTCTGAAGAAATCGCTTAGGTTCCCGCTCACGCACTCTACAACTACTTTATTGACTGTACTATTAATAAATTTCTAGCTTTGTGGGAAGTGGGTTAGTCAAATGGTTCACTAGCTCTTCAGCTATAAGGTTACATTTTGTTAGTACTTTTTCTTTCACCTTTGTTTAACCTTGTACCCCTTGTACCATGTTATTTTCATGACGGAATAAATGTTTCTTTCTTTCTAATTTCATACGCAACGCTCTCACCTCGCCCCCGCAGCCAACGTAGCAGACATGGAGTTGAGCTGTCCATGTATATGATGCAGCGGCAACGCGTGCAGCACCACGTCACTCCCGGAGTACTCCCAGGCGGTATGCAGCGCCGCTAGCTGAGCTGATAGCATGCCGTGCGTCCACACCACGCCCTTCGGCTTGCTGGTTGTACCTACCGATAATTACCATTTAACGACGCGATTTGCTTCGTCGTTTATTATGCGCGCCGCGAACTGGAATAGCTTGCGCGCGTTGGTGTTACTCCTACAATGTAGGTGTCGAAAGAGTGAATAGGCTTTTACTAAGTTAGTGCTCTCCATCTTGGACTTCATCGCCACTTAGGGAACATACCAAAACCACGTGCCTCATTTAGGGTGGGAGGGGGGTCTTCAAAACACCACGATTGGTCACAGAGGGGAGGGGGGGGGTTTAGGTTTTTGTCAATATTTTAGCAACCATTGCGCCACAAAGTCGTCAAATATAAGCAAAAATATTATTTTTTAACTCTGTTTTTGCAAAAAAGTATTGAAAACCGTATTTATCAATTACCACGAGAAAACTAGGGGGGAGGGGGGGGGTCTTCTCATATACTACGGATGGTCACGAAGGGGGGGGGGAGGGGGGTAAAAAGTTGGAAAAAATGGGTTACGTGGTTTTGGTATGTTCCCTTACCATCAGGTGGGATTTTTGTCAAGCACTAACTTATTTCATGTAAAAAAAAAACTAATAAATAAGATGGTGGATCTTGGATGGGACACCTAAGGTATTACCGACATGTTATAAATAGCAGAACGTAATACTTTTGGTCCTTCGAGACCCATGTTTGTTAGCACCTTATACCAAGTAGTGCCACCAACCACTCACCGCTAGTATAAATAAGCATGGCTTCAGTACCCCCATACCACATGTTAGACCTTCCCGTATCACTCAATATATCAGTCTTGGGGCTAAACTGAATCTGTTTCTTGTTGGTCTCTGGTGCTGCGTCCCTGGTGGTCACCAGCAGGGGCTTGGTGGTCTCCTGGGCGATGGGTGCAAGGGTCTGCTCATACTCCTGAGTGCAGACCACGAGGCTGGCACTGCAGTCTTGCAAATAGTACTTCAGCATCTCCGGTGGATGGAGTGGAGTTAGCGGCACAGCTGGAAAGGATTTTGTGTGTGGGTAGGTTGATATATATATGACAGTTGATACTAATTTGAGTTATATTACTATTATATATTTCTTATATGGTTATATACAACTAATACAATTATTTTTGCTTTGTTTTTCTTTTATTATGACAAATATTGAAATAACATTACATTCATTTCTTTTTGCATGGGGGGGGGGATTAAAAAAGAGATTGCTAATAAACATTTTAGTAGTATAAGATTTGATACAAAAAAACATGTAGTACAGGAATATACATTATAACTATGAATTTTAAAGTTTAAAAAACCCCTGACTTTTATTTTCACAAAACATGGCTAACAACCACATCAGCTTTCAATAAAAAACCGCATCAAAATCGGTCCATTCATTCAGGAGCTACGAAGCCCCAGACAGACACAGACACGTCAAACTTATATAACCCCTCTTTTTGCGTCGGGGGTTAAAAAGCTAGAATATTATCCGGGCTAGTCGCGAGCAAGGCATACATACCAATATTGCCGGACATCCAGATGGCCCATTGCACCACCACGTGCGTCGCGTCGCTCGGACACATGTAGGCGATGGTACGCTCCGTATCCCCCACTGCAACAAATAATTCCAAGCTTGAAAGGAAACATTGACTAAGCGACATTGAGCTTACTTTACAGGAGAGCAGTTTAAAGTTGGAACTTTTAGAAAAAAATCATATTTTTTGTAATCCTCCTACCGACGTTATTGTTACTGTTTTGGAATCCTTATTTTATCATCTATATTGTGGCATTTACAACAACTTTTCTAAATTATTCCTCCTACCGATGTCATTCTTACTGTTTTGGAATACTTATTTTATTATTGTGGCATATACAACAAATTTTCTAAAAATTCAGCTTTAAACTGCTCTCCTGTAAAGTTAGCTCAATGTAAGTGATTAACATAGTTAAATTTTTCATTTCAAGCGTCGATATGTGTTTTAATGTAAATTGCTGCAGCGCACATAGCCCGGCGGCTTGTGTCGATCCTAAGCAATCGACAAAGTTAAGCAACAACGGACGCGGTCGATAGTTTGATGGGTGACTGCTTGTGGCAAAAATTTCTTGAGTGTTTGCGTGCTTCGGAGGACACGTAAAACCGTCAGGCTCGGTTGTTATCGTAAGATATCGATATCGATATCGTAAGATATCGTACAGCTATGTCGGAAACCCTGGGACGGCATGAAATATCCGACACTTTGGTTGGCCACTAACCCCTCCACCAATTCACACTGGATCAACGCGGTGGAGTATGCTCTAGGCCTACTCAAGCGGAGAGACTCTTGCTCAGTAGTGGGCCAATAATGGGTTGAAGCCTTGAAGCCAAGAAAATTGCTAAAGAATAAGGGTCAATCCACCTGATGGTAAGTGGCTACCGACGCCCATAGACATCAGTTACGCTTTGCAGAGCAAGAAGAGAGGGAAAGGAACTACTAGCTCTCAAGCCCTCAGCCGGAACACGAGTGCAATACAATTTATATTTTTTTTGGTACCCAAGTAACTTGATGCTAATTGCCATGGACAATAGCTATGTACCAAGGCATCCGCCGAAGATTTGCAGGCCAAAAAACCTTTTAATTTTCCGGGATGAAAAGTTGCCTAAAATATGACCCAGGGTATCAGTAGCAACTTTACCATTTTTCATCGAAATCCGTTCAAGGGTTTTTATGTGATGCCCGGACAGACAAACAGAGATTTTGAGTTTTATTATAGTATAGAATTATAGATTGGAATGTTCATTTTTCTTACTTATGTTTATGTTGCAAATGTGCATTGGCGGTAATTACTGTCAGTAAAGAGATGTTCATAAAAAAGGTTGGCTTACTCCCAAAACTTTAAATACACCTAAAATGAAGTCAACTACGTGATCTATTACGATCAACGATTATGCAGATTGCAGACACACAACACATAACAAGATAGTAACTCCTATACGTTGTATAATTGGATTGAAACTGGCCAGCAATGCACAAATTTGCTGTGTAATGTTAACACATACAAAATCAAGGTTTTATCTATACTAATATTATAAAGCGTATTATAAAGCGTATACTAATAGTATAAAGCGTATATAGTTTCAGACCCTATTCAATGAAAACAAACAATCAAATCTTTCCTAGATTTGATTGTTTGTTTTCATTGAATAGGGTCTGAAACTACCGAACTGATTTGAAAAATTATTTCACTGTTGGGAAAGCTACACTATCCCCGGGTGACATAGGCTATATTATTATTATTGGAACGAAGTTCCTTATCGCGCGTTGTGAAAGGGGGCTAGACGGAAAATTACGACACTTTTTGATTCTTACGAATGACGACACTTTTTTTGAAGTGATTCACAGAGTTTTACAGAGATGGCGCTGTACAACAAAACAATACTTAAATCGGAAGGAACTTCGTTCCATCCGGGTGTTCCTTGACACCTCTCATGTTTTTTTTTTTACTATTTTTCCCGAAGCAAAGTGAGGGTGATTTCCTAGTACATTATAAAATGAAATCTTTCATCTACATCCTCAGTTCCCAAAGTGGTTCAGGTGGACCACCAGGGGTCCACGGGAAACTCGGCAGGGGTCTATGTTGGCGTGATAAAAAAACAATTAATAAATAATTAACCAATCAATTCTCACTTTTTTTTGAAAACTATTAATCTCTATATAATCTACATTTTAAACTCAGCTGCGACGCAAATTTCCATGGTTAGATCTAATGTTCATATTTTTGGCTGAGTTTTGGGAATATGGTAGAAATGTAGCTGCAGGGGGTCCCCAGAACCAGCTAAATATTGAAAGTGGTCTATGAGAAAAAAATCTGGGAACCTCTGATCTACATAAATACTACATAAATAAGTAACAGAGAAAAATTGAGACATCAATGATAGGCTATTTAAATTATTACTTGTCTTGAACACCAAGCCAGATCCACACAGAGGGGTGGAGGGGGTCTCTAGTCTTGAGACAAAGGATTAATTTGGCTTGAGAGCCAGTTTTATTTTCCTTCTTTGGCTGGCAATACATCAGTGATGCCTTCAGTGTTGCGATAGCCACTTACCATCAGGAGGATCGTCAGCTCGTTTGCTGGCTATTGTCGGCCATAAAAAGCCTATTAAAACAAACAGGAAACCCACCAAGCTGTGCAGCAATGTCTTTGCTGAGTTCGGCCGCTGCATGATAAAGGTCAGCATACGTGTACGTCCCCACGTCATCTTGTACAGCAACCCGCGTTGGGAACAGAAGTGCTCTTCGGAATACTGGTACTGCACCACCTGTAATGAAAATATTTTTTATTGAAACTTGCTGATAAACGCTGACAATGCACTTGATGGTAAGTAGATCACATGTTTATTAATGTTTATGAGCTATTTATGTAACGATGCCTAACATAATAATTTTGTGGATATATTATGATATTATAGAAAGTAGATGATCCTTGAGACATTTAATTTTTCTTGTCTTTAGATTAAAATATTGTATATTATGTTCTAGCTGAACCGAACCCATTTTGCTGGTCAAACATGTTTGCTTGTGATAAAGTAAAAAATATTAATAATCACAATTAAATATGGCCGGTGTCACTCAGGAATAATGTGCCTTTCTGTTGGTGAAAGAATTTTTGAAATCAATTCAATAGTTTTTGTGTTTATTCATTACAAACATACAAAATTACAAATCTTTCCTTTTATTATAATAATTATAATATCAGTGTAGATTATAGAATAAAATAAATGTAATAAATCCTCATCTCCACTTCTACGTCTCCTGCTATGGGTGACAAATAAATACAATGTAGACATAGACCAAATCTCTAATACTTGTGTGCTGTTGTCTGTTGTTACTTGAATATAAACCCAGAACCCCTTACCAGATTGACAAAGGACCAGCCTACAGCCTGGTACGCATGTGAACTAAAAATAACTATGAGACAATGTATTTAAAAAACATGTTTACGAGCAATCGATCTACATTACGCCGAATTTTATGGCGCAGTACCTTATACAGCAGGTTCTTATTTAGTCTTACTTACTACGAAATCTACACATGCGATAACGATACAAAACAAGACTTATAAATAAATGTTCACCTGGAAACATTACTTCAAATACAAACAGAGTTCAAATACACTTACCAGCCTTAATATCCTGGTTGAACGAATTCAACAGCTCAGAATTAACTTCTTCCTTTACTGCTGTATTGGAAACATTTCGAAGAGGCACTATTAACCTCGGTTTACGAAAAAGCCGGCTAAAGTTAGTAATTGAGTTACGAATTGAGACTCCCATTGATTTTGGAAAGAAAACTTTTGCCTAAGTGCCTTTGAAGACTGTTTGATTTGAACTACTCGAAGTAATGAATACGCAAATTCCTTACCGAAAAGTAAAATAAAAAGATAAGATATGATATCACTAGTGTAATAAGTATTTTGATAATTTGAGGTTTTTTTAGACAGAAGTCAAAAAGTTCAGAAACTCATTCAGTTTTATCGTCTGTCATCATGAGCAGTCATGTTAATGGACATGACTGTCATGACATGTCAATTTGAAAAATGACAGTCAGACATCAGTCTGATCCATGGATATATTACTCTAACTGGATATATAACTTTGAAAAGGTACCTGAAGACGGATGACGTCACAACAGAATCGCCATTTTCTATTGTGTCCATGCCATCTATTGTCCCAGGATATATCATTCAATTGTGTTAAAAATATTCTTATAAGTGCGCTGCACTTAAAATAAAAGAAATGTATCGTAACAATATCGTTTGATTTCATTATTACCTTATACAAAAATAATCATATAAGACATCAGTTTTCTAACATAACATAAAATGTGTTAATTCAATATTATCTTATAATTTTTTACCGCCAGAAAAATTATTAGAAAACATTTTGAAGAACCATATAAAAATAGGATATATTTTTTCTAAGTAAATGTACCTACAATTATGAAGGACAACCTCAATTCGGTCTGTGATTGGTCGAATAGTCATTCCGTTATTACGTCATCCATCTTCATGTACCTCTTCCAAGTGTTGTATCCAGTTAAAGTAATATATCCATGCCCGATACCATATCAATTGTCAATATGTCATTGTCATGTCACTGCCATTTTAATACCATATTAACATATTATGTCAATTGTGATGGAAATAAATTCGCAGAATTTTATAAATTGAAATCTTTTGTTTGCTGTGTAATTAATTTACACATGGGATATAAAAACCTGTACAGTGAATTGTTCAAAATATAAACCTGTATTTAGGTTTGATGCCGACGGACGCGAATATCTGTGCGACTTTGTGATAAAAGTAATAAACATCAGCTGTTCGTATTTAGACAACATGAGTGTTATTCCGGACTTTATGGACAATTACTCGTCGAGTTTCTATGATTATATTGGTAAGTCGGGATCAGTAACATTTAAATGTGTAGATTTAATTAATACAATTAATTTTTCAGACGTTTTGAAGGGTTTCTCTATGTATATCTAAAACATCGCCTTACACTGTAATCTCACTTCTCAGTACTATATTTTCAAAAACTACTGCACTTCGAGCGACGTTTGCTAATAAAGTAGTGATTCTCAAGTAACACTAGAAAATTTCAAAAGGGCTTATAAAAAAGAATAACAATAGTAATGAGAAAAGAACCATTTGCAAATCTTCTTTTGCTTTTGCTTTTTTTTTACTCAAAAACTGTTTTATCCTCTGCACTAGAATACTATTAGTTAAATGGGCACACAAAATTTTAGAATTGTTGATATTCATCTTACATCATAATTTATATTTTTATTTACTTTGTCACAAAGAAAATTGTTTTATTAGTTAATTGCATTAATATATAATTTAATTAGGCAATCAAAAACGAAACATCACCCACTTTAATGTGATTTATTATAATTTGGATGGCGTAAGTAATTCCAAACAACTTCCAAAGAGATTGCCTTTAAATTACGTTTTATTCTATGTTCAATAATGTTTAATAAAATAAAATATACATTTTTACTATCGTTATCTACCTATGGTTACTCTCAAGTAGTATCATTATATTAAAAGATTATTTTTGTTTTCATAAAGGTATTAGGGAAACCTACGATACAGATAATAAATCCATGGTGACAGAACAGATTATCATAGAGGCATTAAAAGCCTTGCTTGGTGGCAGATGAAGATAATATAATCCTTATTTGTAAGCTTATAACTAAGCAGACTGGCTTTTGTCGCCCCTTATGACTCCCTAGTATATAGGCATAGGATAGGGGTCAAAATTCAAAGTCGCCCATTAAGGAAAAAAATAGATACCTTAGCAATGATTTTTAGAATTCCTGTCTGTACATTTGTTCCGACTAATGTCAGATACAGCTTGGCCAATCTAAATGCGGTTTTCTTTAATGCATTTTATTAAGCTTGGTTTAACATTTCTGTTGTTAGTTTTATTTCAATTGATTCTGTTCATACATTTTTCGAGTGTTTTCTGTCTGTGTCCGACATGATAAGATAAGACATTAAAATTTATCTGTATTAGTTATAAAATATGTCCCAGACCAAATCTTTCATGAAAAAATTACTGAATAGATTTTCATGAAATTTAGAACTCAGGTATACCATCTAGAATAAGAAAGAAAGAAAGAAAGAAAGATACTTTTTACTACAGGTTACTTATTATCCAGGAAAATGCAGCGTGTAGCATAATTATTTATTCATCCAATAGAATCTTGGTACTACACTAGATATTTGTTTGACATTGTAGGATATATATCACGTAGGAGTTGAATCTGCGACTCTTTACTCATATACAATTCATCATCAACCATCAACGGTTTTATTTTTTTCCAATTTAAAAACATAAAAGAAATGGGACCCTCTCGAAATATGTATCCAAAACAATAATTTTCCAAATCATTACCAACAGAGTTCTGAGGTAAAAAACATATTGAAAAAAATCGTATTGAAAACCTCCTCCTTTTTTCGCCGTTATCATACACATCACCTATATTCTTATAAGAATGACGCATCGGTGATCTGTGGCCTTTGTAAATTAATTTTTTCCTCTTCAAACAAGATTCGTAAAATCCAGCTAAATATAAATTATGCCATTTGCAGTAACAATAGCGTTTCGTGTTGCTGCGTTAATTATGATGTTATCTTTTATCTGCTTACGAAATATTGTGTACAAAATTATTTATGACTAGCTGTTGCCCGCAGCTTTGCTTACGGAAATTATGTTTTAACGTATTCAAACTTTTACCCTGTTTTCCCGGGAAACCTTTTAATTTTCCAGGATGAAAAGTTGTCTTAAATATGACCCAGGGTATCAGTAACAACTTTACCAATTTTCATCGAAATCCGTTCAAGGGTTTTTATGTGATGCCCAGACAGACAAACAAACACTTTGAGTTTTATTATAGTATAGATAGATTAAATTAATTGAAGTTGTATAGACTATGGTGCGTGTTCCAGTACTACTGTACTCAACAGTAACTAGTAAGTAAATAGTTTTACATAATTTAGTTTCATTGGAAAATGCCTATCGATTTATCATTCCCAATCAGTCTTGAATTTGACGACCCATCTGGCGTAATGGTTACCACGCCGGACCGCCGTGCCAAGGGTCCTGGGTTCGATTCTCAGCGAGGAGGAAATTTGAATGATGAGTATGAATTTCTGTGTCTATGCGTTGTCCATGGCACCCACGACACAGGCAATCCTAGTGTGTGGCTATGAGTGTGTAGCGTCGCTTATTTATTATTATAAGTCTCGTTTTTATCATACTTAACAGTGGCATAGCTTACCCTGAGAGCCTGTCCAGATGAAGCGAATAAGTGCGAGCGGATTTGCGTGCTTCTATTTGTATTGCGTCCAGCCAGATGTCGCGTTTTACGCGCATACCTACGCGCGAGTTTTAGGACTCTATTAGAATAATCTGGAAATCCCATACCCAAACCAAAAAGTTCAGTATCAAAGTGATCACGCGCCATTTCAAACGAAATTGATCCACTCGCCGCGCAGACGCGCATACTACTAGATAAAGCAATAGCCTCTGTATCGATATTTGTTCAGGGCTCCCGCACCAAACTTAGCTGTCAGCAGTAGCGGTCTTAGGGCGAGCTTATTTGCCACCAATGGTAGCGGAGATGGTGGGGACAACTGGGAATAATCCCTTGTTTGAGGGGCGCCAAGTTTTGAAAATATAGCGAGGTACGTCGATATAAGGGCGTTTGGTTGGTCATTAGAGTGGGCGCCATTAAACTGCTATAAATTGGGGTCCCCGTATTATTGATACGGCTCATGGTCGTAGCGCACATATCAACTCGGAAAGGGATCGGCACCGGATCGCCTCGCCGTCAACCTAACGTAAGCTCGGCTACGGCTAGGCGACGCCGCGCTTACGGCTCGCCGGCCGCTGGTTGACGGAATGAATGACAGCAGTTCGCCGACGCAACGGTAGCCGCGGCGCGGCGCGCGCACGAGGAAACGGAAAGTTGACGGATAGCGTACGGTGAGACGTAAGCGCGGGTACGGCAAGTCGTCCACGCACCGTAAGCTTGTCTCGAGGCGAGGCGATTACGTTACGGATCCGATAAGTGTGCTTTACAGTAGGGAGTTTCATACAAAGAATACTGACATGCAAGAGTTGATACGTTTACGTTCCGTTTACGAGTTGATATGTGTGCTATGACCATCATTCGGTGGCAACTATGCGAGTTGTCTTATAGAGCGCTCAGTACACGAAAGTGAAGCCACCAAAGCAAATACAAACATTATATTTTACGATTTAGAAAATTTACTATAATTTTACTATAATCACTGATTATTAGTTCTCAAGCGTAATACGCTTAATTACGCGTATAAGTTAATATGCTCTGAGCGCTCTATCTGCCTTTTATTTTATAATCCGAGGTCGAGCCACTAGAGAACCAGTCTTATTTAATAAGAAGGAGATCTCTGCAGTAGATTGCTAACAGTCGAAGAAAAATACAATACAATACAATACAATACTCAAATCATCATCATCTTCATCTTAGACCCATTATTTGTCTCCCTGGGCATCGAGAAGGGTAAAAGCCGTAAAATAGTCCAGTTACTCATTTATTTCGTAAGCCCTACTCCTCGAGGAACGTGAGTTAGGAAGGAGGAAGGAACTCTTCGTTAAAATTGTCTTCTCGACGGAACTTGACCCTCTGTCTTCTTGAAACTGTATAAATAAGCTGATAGGGCCAACAGCAACTGCCCATTCGAAAAAAAGAATAAATACAAAAAAATCATCAATTGATACAAAAGGGGTTTTTTGTACATTACTACTAAACCTTTTGAATTTTATAACCATACAGATGCACAGTTCATAAATAAATAAATAACGCTTCACACTCATAGCCCCACACTAGGATTCCCTGTGTCGTGGGTGCCATGGACAACACACAAGACAAGGACACACACACCCAGACAGAAATTCAAACTCATCTCACATCATCATTACTACTCATCATTTTCTCATCATTATTACTCATCTTAATTGGTTGTTATATGTAATTGGTTTGAAACTAGTTTCAAACTAGTTTTCTGTTTATTTAAAATAACATAATCTGAGCGATAATTCTACGATATCTTATAATCAGTTCAAGGCATCCGATTAATCCATTTCCAATATGTCGGCCATTATCGGTCAGTCGCATTACTATTTTTGTTTATATAACTAGCATTAAGTTATGAGAAAGAACTGTTTAGTCTGTTACCGGCCCTTATTTCAGCTTACACCAATTACGATCAGTTTCACAAACAATTTATACCAGCTCTCCTACAGTCTACGACTCTTCCTAATTGAGAGTCAGTTCTTTCCTTTTCTCTCTTGGCCAGCAATGCATCGGTGATGTCTATGATGTTACTGATGTCCATGGTCAATAACCACTCACCGTCATCATCCTTAAACTCGTATATCAACACTATTTAACCGACTTCAAAAAAAGGAGGAGGTTCTCAATTCAACTGCTTTTTTATGATTGTTACCTCGGAACTTTGGACTGGGTGAACCGATTTTGATGATTCTTTTTTTATTCGAAAGCTGGTGCTTGTCGTGTGGTCCCACATAAATTTGAGCGAGATCTGACAATGGCATCCATGTCAAAAGCATATACATATAAGTCTTAAATTTGAAGTCGGTTATTTTTTAGTTAAAATTTTAGATTATTACATAAAAAGTCAGTGTGAAATATTTTCTTAGCGCCTACCACAGACTTGATAATCTAACATTTTAACAAAAAAATAACCGACTTCAAATGACAGATCATTGTCAGATCACGCTCAAATTTATGTGGGACTACACGACAAGCACCAGCTTTCAATTAAAAAAAGAATCATCGAAATCGGTTGGCGCGATATTGAGTTATTCGTCCATTTATCGCGCACATACTTAATGCAAATTTAAGACTTATATGATTTTGACATGGATGCAATTGTCAGATCTCGTTCAAATTTATGTGGGACCACACGACAAGCACCAGCTTTCAAGTAAAACAAAAATCATCCAAATCGGTGCACCCAGTCCAAAGTTCTAAGGTAACAAACATAAAAAAAAAATAAAAAAAAAATACAGTCGAATTGAGAACCTCCTCCTTTTTTTGAAGTCGGTTAAAAAAACAACCAGACGGATTGTCAGCAACAAATTCAGTGAAGCGCCCATAGGAATACCAACTCCTCTATTCGTACAAGTATCACACGCACACATTGACAGTTGACACCATGCTGTTATTAATCGGCCGCCATTACCTGTGCCATTACCGCGTTCAGAATTCAGATTGATCGGACCGGACTAAAAATTACGCACACATGGTAAGCAGGCGGCGCGGTCACTCTCTATGTCTGGTTCTTTTTTCAAGTTTGTGGCGCCTACATTGTTTGTAAACACTTGACTTCACCAGGTTCCACACTCTACCCGGGGGTTCCCCCGGCTGACAAACAATGGCAGACATTCCTCACATTACGTACACGAAAACAATATTAGAGGTAACAGTAACATACCTAGAAACTTTAAATTATCTTGCCATCCAAAGACTTGGGTGGGGAGTTTGCAACTGTAAAGATAAATAAATCTATAAGATATATAAAACAAATTATATTAAATGTTACTATCGTAACACAAAAAAAAAAGTTTACGGATGTCCTTTAAAGACTCTGAAACCATCAAACCGATATGCCTCAAAATGGTTTCATTTGAAAGGCAATAATCTGAAGGTGGTTTGAGGCCACTAAAACAATGTATTAACACATTCGGTCCAGTGTCAATTAATCAATGGACCATTGATTAAGTCCATTTTTCACTTTTCCCATACAACAATTTGAAGATAATAATGTAAAGATGGCGCATCAACGTCAACGTCAACACAAAACACTGATCTGTCATTCTTATCAAATTTTTTTTAGCGTAGTTGAACATGCAGGGTATCCATTATTAATAAAAAAACTTAAGAAGTGTCAAGGGACACCCGGATGGAACGAAGTTCCTTTCGATTTAAGTATTTTACGCGCTCAGCAGTGTGATTCAGCAATATGAAACTAGTAATATGAAGCTAGTAGCGTGATTCAGAAAGTTGTACAGCGCCATCTCTGCAAAACTTTCTGAATCACTTCAAAAAGTGTCGTCACGACTTTTCGTAAGAATCAAAAAGTGTCGTAAGAATTTTTTCCGTCTAGCCCCCTTTCACAACGCGCGATAAGGAACTTCGTTCCAATAAAAATAAACGCTTTTTTAAACATTCTTACCCCCGATGAAAGATATTGCAGAAAACCTATTATACCAACTGCATATCCTCTTACCATCAGGTGGATTATTGTCAAGCATTGACTTAAATCAACGACTTTGTAGTTTGACGTAACTATAACGGTTCCATTTTGACTATGGAACCCTAAAGAGGGTACTACGGTATAAGTTTAGTGGTATAATGTAATATGTAATGGACTGCTAGCGGCAATAACATAAGTGACTCCGTTCTCTACGTGACAGAGTCCCAATTGTATGTTGCATACATTTTACAACTTCACGAGTTGGGCTCAAGTTGAAGAATGAAGAATGATTTATTACTTAGATAATTCTTAATGACTATCTTTTAAAGGTCGATTCTAGCCTAAGATAGGTTCTTCTTTCCTTTGCTAAGACAGTGCTTAAATTCTCAGTATATTAACGAAAGCACGTCTCTCTTTTATGTAGGTTTGATCGGTTGTCTCTTGTAATACAATTATGTTATCGGCAATAGATACGATCGGAACCTGCCATTATGAAAAAAACTGTTTCCTGTATTTGGTTCATATTATAAGTTTGTAGAGTGATTTCTATACGATAGGGGCCCAATGCTCACACCATAGACATTATTTCGAATACGACAAATCTAAAAAAATTATAATGTCTATTGAAACATAATTTTCTTATTCGAGATGTGATATTCGAAAAAATGTTTACCTTAGAGATTGATTAGTCGATATTTGTGGTGGAGATTTAAGATAAGAGATTGTCTAAGTTAGACATTTAACAACGCGGGAATTGGGCTCCTGTTAATTATTATATTTCAATCCATCTGTATAGGTAATCTGTATAGTATTTTCAAAGTCTATTTCTAGTATCGGTGAACTGTGTTGCAATAAAAATTATCTCTTGATAAAGATTTTAGTCAACTGGCTTGATTTCTTGCCACTGAACGTTTTGACCAAATGTTTCATCTTAGATTTCCCTCCAACCGCGCTACATTTTTAACATGTCAAATGAGTAAAATAATGTTCAGCATTTTTGTGTTAATCTCTTTATTTTATCGATCCTTAAAACAACTTATTCAACAAAATAAATAATTTATTTCTTTCTTTCAAATTTTTCGTGCTTCTTTCGTTTGTTATAAAACTCCCATTATTTCTTTACTATTTATGTTGGGACAGTGTGCTAAACTAGCTTGTTAGTGTCTATAGTAGTATCTGATACTTTGTTTGTAACAGTTACTACGTTGCTAGGCAACAGACAATAGACTTGAGGGTTATGGATAGATAGAACATTGAGAATGACTGATAGTTTAATGCTTGAACCGCATATGTCCAATTACGTCACAAAAGTAATTAATATAATTGTGATGATTCTTTCTAACGTCGGTCATCCCAAATTAGTAGTTATTACTTATTGTTAGTCGGCAATATGGCATGACCTTATATCGGAAACAATACGGATAACCATACTTGTTTCATTGTTTATAGATTTTTTTCTAGAAAACAGTTTAATACTCGATTAAATGCACTTAGGAAATTTTGTAACTATAATTTGGTCTTTAAATTGCGTTTCAAACCCATTTATAGCCAACTATTGGGCATAGCTGGTATGCGTCTCTTGTTCTCTACTCATTCTCTAGAGACTTAAAGCCTCCAGTAGCCCGCTGCTTTAGTGAGGTTTGCTGGAAAAGTCTATAAATAGCATACGTAATTGGTTTTTATCGTCTTCTATTTGAGTACTACCTCGTGTATTTGTCTGTGTCTTCCAGAAGCTTGACCTTTCTTCTATCTCGGCTGACGCCTTCTTTTCGGAGGGAATCCTCTAAAATATTAGTGATTCGTTTCGGGCTATGTGGGATTATTCACTACCTTTTGGCAACCATCCGGCGCTTGTGAAAGGCTCGAAGATATCATAAAAACACCATTGCCTCTCCTGCGCAAAGTGGTTTAGGTCTAATTTGTCCATGACAACCCCGCAGCTCAGTCATACTCGACAATATTGTCAATGACAATCATACTTCAACTATTGACCTCCTAACTGTTTGTATGTTTTAGTTACAACACTTTACCTACGGACGTGCGATCTGTAATGTTTTTATTAAAACATTATTAGATAATAATTATCGTGGTGTAAGCAAGGGACGGATTGTGCTTCGTGCTGTGCTTCGTAGACAGAACGTCCATTCAGTGTCGGGACGCTAAACGGGTGACACGTGTCCGAGTGCGGTCATCTGCACCGGTCAGCCGGTTACGATTCTATTCTCGATTCCATTTCGATTATTTATCGATTTTTAAACTGGGACTTCACTCTCAATTTCTCTTAAATCTCAATTAGAGGTTTTTTAGTCATAAAGCGGTTAAATAGTAAATAGTTTTGTTAAATTTGACTATCGATATAGTTTAAACTGCTCGATAGTTTGGAATCGATTTAAAACTCGATCTGTTCGACGGGCTGAGGTTATCAATGCATTTGTTTTAAGTTTTTTTTTTATCAATCGTTCGGTATGGTTGAGCGGCAGTGTACTGCGCGGTCCTTGAAAGCCTACATCATGAGCGACTTGCTGCAGAAAGACCTGACGGTCACGAATGACTACGTGAAGTTCGCCATCGCTGTTGCTGGTTTTTATATCGGGATGTTTTATCGTATGTATACTTGAATATACTTTTTTTAAGTTAGACCATAGTATAAGTTTATGCGAAGAATCACCAGTTTGTTGGGAACGCGCCTTGGACGTTCTTTGAATTAAAACTTAGAAGATATATTAAAAAACAAAATCCTCTTTCTTTTTAGCTGGCAACTTGTTGGTGAAATCTTTAGGTTTTTTTTTACTTTAAAACTTTTGGAAATAGTATTTATAAGCTTGTTTTCATATTCATTGTTGCCTGGCAATTTGCCGGTGATGGTTTTTATATCACCGATGTTCATTGGCTTATCTCTTACCATCAGACGGCTCGTTCGCTCATTAATCAACTATATATACATAAAAACGTAGTTACTTATTGATGTCTTATGAAAAATTGAAAAATTGAGTGACTTTTTGCACGTGCGCAACCCGTAACATGAAACATGGTAGTTTGTTTTATAAGCTTGCATATATAATAAAAAGCGTAATGTACTCTCCTAGTTACACGATGTTAATTTTATTAAGGTTAGAAATAAAACTATAATGTTATTGTGTAAAATAGGCCCGTAATTTTTATTTGCACCTACAACAGAATAAATTAAGATGAACCATTTTAAAGTTTCATCAATGCGGATATTTAATACCTCATGCATTTTTTATAGGGTACCCCATAAGAAGAGCTAGGTAAAAGTCACGAAGAGGTATCATATCTCAAGATTTGTCCTGAGTTTTCAGGTTTTCAGGATATTAGAAAAGTGAGGATTTCTTAACATTAATGCGTTGCGTAGGAACTTCGATAAGTATTGGATGCAAAGATCAGTGCTGGTTTTCTCACGCTAGATAACCACTATCGGAGAATGATGCAAAACTTACTTATTATATGCATTCGCTACAAAAATCAAGAACTAATAGACACTACGCGAACTTTTCGAAAATAAGAAAATTAGGTTTCTATTAAAAAATTTGATTTGTCGACTTCGAGATAATGTCATGCGTAATGTCATAAGGTATATTCGGGTATCTTGCTTTGCCAACGGATCGGTAATGCCTTTTATGTTTATGGGCTTCCGTAACCATTTATCGAGATGGCTCGAATATTCGTTTATAGATACATATATTATAGAATATATGATATAATATTGATGTATGTACTGAATAAGCTTATTATTATGATTTTAAACTTATGTCATTGTGGACACTAAACGTTTTGAATGCAAACCCATGACCCATGTAACTGGATCGCAAATAATACTAAATATTAATATTATACGGCATAAAATACTAAAATTGTAAATACAAATAAATAAATACTGTTGCATTCAAACTATATCTACAAGAAGTTGCGCGAACTGCTAGCGGAACTAGTCTACTCATCATGAAAAATTAATAGTAGAACGTAATATATTGAAATTATATAACACAGACTACGTCAAATATAGTCATTAAGGTAAATGTATACCTAGATTTTAACTAGATTGATAATGGAATAACTTGTGGTTATGTCATGTGAGGGCCAATTCTGGAGCGCTGCGATATTTGTCGAGTGAAATTTTTTATTTAGTGAAGAGCCTAAATGACCTACAAAAATAAGCGTCCTTAAGATTCATAATAGATTTCCTTCGGAGACCAGGGTATCTAGTTGCAACTGTATTTTTTTCGAGATGTGCTAATCTAATTCTGAATTTATAATTGTAAGGTTGCATAATACATACAATGTGTTGACGATCCCGTGTAACCAAGTTGGTATTTCCCCCAGTGAAGCGTAGTGCCTCGGGTTCTGTTCCCGGCCGGGGTAGTTTAAAGATTTTAACGTCTCAATATTTGCATTGTCCTTGCCATCGGTGCAACGGGGAATCCTAATATAGATGTCTGTTATAATATGTCTGTGGTTACTATTATTATGTAAGTGATATGTCTAAAAATATATCCTCAGAGGGATTATATTGGTTGTGTTGATTTTAATTCTTAATTAATACCATTATTACTATTATTATTTCTCCAGGGGTTCGCCTGGATAGCTACCACCCTCGAGCATGAGTCAGCCGCCAAACGACTCGTCGTGTTCCGGTTGGGGGCTTGAGAGCCAGTTCTTTCTTTCTTTTTCTTCTTTTTCTCTTTTTCTTCTTTCTTTCTTGGCCGGCAACGCATCAGTGATGCCTTTGGTGTTGCTGAAGTTCATGGGCGATAATAGCCACTTACCATCAGGTGGATCGTCAGCTCGTTTGCCGGCTATTTCTATAAAAAAAAATGTGTATAAAATACCAAAATTATTGCAATAAGTAAGAAAGAAAGTAGAGCTAAAACAATATCACTCAACACTAATGTTTTATTCTTGTTATTATGTGGAGTCAGAATAGACCACCGCACCTCGTTCACCTGAAATCCTATAACTAGTAGACAACACACAAGACCCGGCGCCGTCCGACCACAAACCGCATAATTTCCTAATCTCTCCGCCCTTCACAAATAATAAATAAGATATTATCCGATCACGCTGGCCATACACGATTATTTATTTATTTATTGGATCACACCACATACTGTACACCAATACGATTCAAGCGGTTATTATACATAAAAATACCATTAATGCTAAGTGATAGTACAATTACGGGTGATGACGACATGCAGTAATTACTAGATTAGAGCGAATAACAAAAAAAAAATATGATAAAATGTAAAAATTTGTAAAAATTTCATAAATGGTAAAATATAAAATTATTATATAAAAATAGCTCAAAATTTCATCTATAAAATTAACAGACAAACAAGCACATATTTTAAAAAGCATGAGATATAATAATAATTGTTAAATATAAATAGCAAGTGGTATACAGATTAAAAAAAAATGTATAAAATTAAATTTAAATAACAACTTATAAAATATTCAAAAACTGACATTAAACGAATTATTAAAAACTTTAAAAATTATGTTACATTAATTAAAAATTATTAAAAACTAAAATCACGATCAAGTGTACTTGTCAAGTTTGGAGTTTAACTTGATGCGGCATCCAGTTTGCATGATAGCCATACCGCGGCCATACCCCGTCAAGTTTACTGGATGCCGCGTCAAATCCGCTGCAAACTTGACAAGAAACTTGATCATGTATGGTCTCCTTTAACCGACAATACCATTAGGTTGTCGACTGAAAATTATAATAGGGTATTTTTCTGTGTTCGTCTGTACTTAACAGTACATAATTTAAAACTCGTCCAGTAAACCTGTCCCGTCTATTTTTAACTGGTGTGGCCATCCGCTATTATATCCTTCGTTCATCTTCATACAGCTGAACCATTTATTGAACGACTAGTAATTAGGGTTGGCGATAATGTTAAAAATAAAATTGAATTTTAATTGCTTTGACTCCACTCCATTATTATCGAATTAATGTAATTGTTTTGATTGTGTTTGGGTATCTTTGATGATTTTTCTGGTATTAAAATACCTAATTTAACGTTGTATAGGCTCCAAAACTACCGAACCGATTTGAACAATTCTTCACTGTTGGGAAGCTATACTATCCCCGGGTGACATAGGCTATAAATATTTTTTGTTTTTTTTTTTACTATTTTCCGCGAAGCGAAGCGAGGGCGATTTCCTAGTCAGAAATAAGTTAAGATTTAGTAAGGTTTAAATAAAATTCGATGCAAACTTCACTTGAATTTTAAAGAGTGTGTGCGTGTGAACGTTCGTGAGATATAATATGATTGTGTGTCAAAACGGAGGTTATTATTATAGATTAACTGCAATGTAAATAAAAAAAATATTGGTAGATCGACTGAATGTATTTTTTGCAGAAAAACCTATATGCATATTATAAGGATTGTTTTCCATATAAATTGTCAATTTGATCATGTAAATTGATGATGTAAATTCAAAATAATTAATTAAATTAAAATTATAATTAATGAAATTAATTAAATTATAATTAAATTAAAAATGATGATGTAAATTCAAAATAATTTATACATAAAGGTATCACTGATACACTTATGCACGTATTTTTTTTGGCTTTTCGGAAAGCTTTTCTTGTCATGGAGGAGAAGAAAAGTCTTAAAGAAACTCCTCAGCACACCTTTTAAATCTAAAAATACATAGATGTATAAATGTTTATTACTTTCACACAAAAACTACTGAATGGATGTTGATCAAATTTATAACATCAGTAGGCCATGATATGAGATAATTGTATAAAGTATAAATATAATTGTAAACAGTATAAAGAGTACATACTTATATCCCGGAAAATGTGGGAAAAGCCGTGGGCAGTCTGCTAGTCTTAAATAATGTAGGTGAAAACATATTTGCCCATGTCGCCATATCGTTTTGTTCATACTGTCTGAAGGTTGACTGGGAGAGAATGCTTTTAGTATTAATTCCGCTTTTGTTATCTGTACTTATGTATGGGGCATAAAGTTTTTAATAAATAAATAAATCGTCTTTATTTCTTTCTATTTCAAAATGTGATCCGAAAAGTGCATATCAACTTATCGCAAAAAATTGTAGTTGCCAACCCTAACAAGACTGTCGGTTAAATGTAAAAAATATGAGCAAATTTATCACATAATACGTATGCACTCGTACTATCATGGCTCCATGTAAAATTACCGCCTTCCAGGCAATTCCACTATTTCCAAGAAAAATGAAGATGACTTTAATACTAATAAGTCCAATAAGATAATAATATGCGATACGGATCGTCGGTCGATAATAATTGATATAAATAACTATAGCTTCCTTTTCGTGTTTGCATTTGCAAGCACGCGAATGCGCTTTTAGAGAACTTTTTTTGTTGTCTCTACGATAAATATCTACCGCCTTTTAGGGGTCAATCGTTTAAAATAAGAAACCACAGGGTACATGGCGTCTATGATATATCTGTTTTTCTCTGTGGTTTTTCTCTATCATTTATTTATGTCTGTCTCTTTCGATCTTCTCCTACCTTCTAGAAGAAGCGTAGAGAGATATAAAGTGTTGACGTGTGGTGTACATGAACAAATTATTTTTAGAAGAGTGGATACATTTCTTTTACTAACTAAATTAAAATTATAAAATTTCAAACAAAATTTCTCTTGTCCAAACATTAATCTTACCTATCATGGACTATGCTGATGCCTGCTGGCAGCTATTTGGATGCCACAGAGGAGCTTCTTAACAAACTTGAGCGCTTGCAAAATTTGTGTATTCGATTCATTTTCGGAATTCGTAAATTTGATCACCTTCGCAAGGATCTCAAGTGGCTCCCAATTCGTTTTCGCCGAGATACTAGGATATTGTGCTTGCTATATAATATCCTTCATAATCCTACCTATCCATCCTATCTCCGGGAACGTTTTTCCTATGCTCGTCCCTCTTATGCTCCGTGTAGAACCCATCTTAAAACACTGCTGAAATTTCCACCCCACAAAACTTCCTTGTACTCAGGTTCCTTTTCAGGCAGTTCGGCTGTGGAATTCGCTCCCGCCACGGATACGTGATTCGCAAAGTATCTCTGTATTCAAGAAACGTGTCAAAGAACACTATTTGTCCTTAACTGTTTAATTATTGTATTATGCTCATTAACACAATGTATTGACTAAAAGATTGTAAGTATGTATGTTGTATTATTTGTGTATATATTATAAAATATATATTTATTTTAATTTATTTTAATATATTATATGTAAATATTTATATATATATGTATATGTATATATAATTTTATTATTCATATATGTAAATGTAAAAAAGATATGTATTTCTAGTTTAGCTTTTAGTGATTATTTATAGGTACACGTTCTGTCTACCATCCAATGACTATCTCCTCTCTCAGGACTGCTGGAAGAGATTTCTTAAAGAAATAAGCAGTTCCTTTGTGCAAATTTTATCTATCATTGTTGTTTTGTGTAAGATTTCCTTCGTGTACAAAAATATAAAAATAAATAAATAAATTATTTGTATAATACAAGTATACAACACAGTATTTAACTTATTTTAATTAAATATTATGCAATATTAGAAAAATACCCGTTACTCAAAATCAAGTATTGCTTTAAAATATGTTCCGGAAAGCCTAATTAAGTTAAACTTTTAGAATTATTCTAATGCCGTAATTAAATGTATTTAAATTAGTGTAAAATAAAAATAAAAAGAAAGGAACTAAAAAGGAAATCACCTGCGCTTGCGCATAATATAACACCAGAGCTTATGGTATGGTGAATAACATCATGGTCGATAAAAAGTTAGTTAGGGCACTTGGGGCAGGTGTTAATGCAACCTTTAACTTAGTAACAAGTAACCGTTCAACGTTGGTAGTTGAGCAAAAGTGAGAAAAAACTTCAGATATTTAACCGCCTCCAAAAGGGGAAGGTTCTCTATAAACAATTTTTTTCGACGAATCATATTTAAATAAATAACGCTTCACACTTATAGCCCCACACTAGGATTCCCTGTGTCGTGGGTGCCATGGACAACACACAAGACAAGGACACTCACACCCAGACCGAGAACAGAAATTCAAACTCATCATTCAAATTTCCGCCTCGCTGGGAATCGAACCCAGGATCGACCGGCCCTTGGCGCGGCGATCCGGCATGGTAACCATTGCGCCAAGCGGGTCGTCAAATTAAGTAAACAAAGTCACACCGTCTTTTTATCGTCATTTGTAATTTTAAAATAAGGCTGACACAAAATGAAAAAAAAATAATAACATACACTTAGTCGAGTTTCCCTATTGTAAAGAAATAAAACCTTATATTTTCGAGACTAAATAAAATATGGAAAAAAGTTGGCAGTATCTTCGACCAGCATCGTTGATAGAGTCCCTAAAACATCGAAATTCATTAAAATGAAACAGAAGCATAAGTGATTGATTAATGATAAAATTCCGGTAATGCGTAGTAAATAAATCTAAAGGTAACTGTGTCAGTGGAGCGGAGGATTCAGCAGAAATGGTAAATGCTGCTAATAGTGAATGTACTGTGTATAAGTATTGTATTGTCATCAGTCATCACATTGTTTGTACGGCCACGTGATCGAACGTGCCCAGATGATAAGATTTTTGATGTGAAACATCTATAGGCGAGGGGTAAACCTGATTTTTGGCGTGATGATACAGGCCGTGGCGACGCATGAAAAAAATATAGAATAACACAATGTGGGTAGTCACAAATAAAATTGGTTTGATAGACTGTAGCATACGGTAGGACAAATTCGAAAATTCGAAATAAGGAACAGTGGCGTCCAGGCGAACCCCTGGAGAAATAATAATAGTGATAATGGTATTATTTAACAATTAAAATCAATACTACCAATATAATCCCTCTGAGGGCCCTTCCACCAGCGGGCCGGATTAGTCACCTCTTATGACACCCTTCCGGTGTGGGATTGGGGTTAGTATTCTAAGCCGCCCCAATACGGCTAAAATATAATAAAATATACGGCTAATATATGCATATGAAGTCAAGGTATTGGGTATCACCCGACCTGTTTACGCCAAGACAAGTGGTGTTTGGGGGGAGTGGTGGGTCTAGGTTTGATTTTGGGGGGTTGCACCCATTGAGACTATTGATCAGCATGATGAAAGCTATCTCTATGTGAAGTTTCATATGAATATATCCCTTTTGCATTGATTTTCATCCAATGTGCTTTGGGGAGTATTTTGAGATTTGGGGGGGAATGGTGGGTCTGGGTTTGATTTTGGGGGGTTGCGCCCATTGAGACTTTTGATCAGCATGATGAAAGCTACCTCTGTGCAAAATTTCAGCTAATTTAGCCGAGAGCCAATTCCCATAGAGATTTTGCGGGGTCCTTTCTGATCTGGCACGTGCTTTTAATTTATTGGACTTTTTTTATCAAAAATATGATAACTTTTAATTCTGATATTTGTCAGCCTCCTTAATGCCTCCGTAATGTTACGTAATGGCCCGAGTATAAAAATTTAACGCTGACATAAAATGGTCTAGAGATTTCATTTTTAACCCCCGACGATTAAAGAGGGGTGTTATAAGTTTGACGTATCTGTTTATCTGTGTGTCTATGTATCTGTGTGTCTATATATCTGTGTGTCTGTGTATCTGTATGTCTATCTGTGGCATCGTAGCTCACAAACGGATGAACCTATTTTGATCTAGGTTTGGAATTTAATACTTTAAAAAAGATTTTCAGTTCGAGATTTTTTTGTTTGAAAGGTGACTTAATCGAATGTTCTTAGCTATGTTTAGTGTAAATAAAACTGACAGGGACTTTTATCGATATAGATTATCAAATTTGTAATGGTTGTGTTTCGTTTTTCGGCACTTAAATGATGTCGAAAAACGTTCCAATAAGATCAAAATTAAAATCAGGCTTATAATTTATTATTCTACAGCTTTCATAAGATAAAGAGAATATTCTTTCATTTTAGATAACTGTGCATTGCTCCATTGACCGATAAGGGTGTGCCGTGATAAAAGAAATTATAACGTTATCATTGAACGCTATCTGGTTGGAATAACACTTGTTCTTGAACCCGCGACCAAAACATGTTGATCAATTTCAATGTCATGACTTAACTGTGATCGCAATAGTACTAATTGTTGTTAAATGTGGTCTAGTGGTCCAATGTATGGTTAAAAATGGTTACCTTGTGAGTAATTAGGTTCTTGTGCTTGTCAAAGAATGGTTTCGATTCCAAGCCGCAGATTTTTGAATATTGTAGCGATCACTCGAAAAATTCTTAAAATCATCGTCCTGCCTAATTCCCAGTTTTATTTCAGGTCATCACCATGTTTTTCTGCCATACATCTTCATCAGATATCATCTCTACACTAACTCCCTTATCTTTATGGTCGCTCACACAGGCCATCCGTATTTTCTTTGGACGTCCTTGTCCTCTTCGTCCATCCACTTTTATTTTCTTCACATAATTTCATTCTCTTTTCGTCAAATGCGTTTCCTCTCGCCTCATCACATGCTCATATCACATCATTCTGTTTCCTTTCAACTTTTTCTCATTTGTACAAATTCTCGTCTATTCAATAATATTCCTTTTACTTTGCTCCATGATATATTTCCAGTTTTCCTAACGTTCACATCAATAATAAAATCTACAACTCCGTGATCCATCATCGAATCCCATAGAATGTCCTACGTAATATGTTCCAAATAGATTGACATATTCCTTATTCTAAATATTTATTTTTTCTACTTGACTTCTTGTATAACAGCATCTATATCGGCCGATCGTTGTAGAACCAAAGAGATCTCTCTCCGACATACATTTTGTCCTGTGATTTTGTCAATAACATAGAAACGGATATAGAGCGCCTTTTATTTTAAATTACGAGCGAAGCCGCGGGAAAAAGCTAGAGAGTATATCAGACAGATGTGTGTATCAAGGTCAGATATCTGTATATCATATCTAAGTTGAATTTGTACAAAGGTCATCCTATCCGTTGCACTCATGAAAGTGCAATCAATATCACCGTACGTTAAAAAATATCGTATCAACTTTCGAACATCCTGTATAATATCTTTCGCTGATAGGAATACTCGAATATATTTGAGAGTTGAAGGACGTTCTCTTATTATGAAAGAGATAACAAATCGACCACAGATTTAAAGTACGAGATTTGTTATGCCTATTGCATGTTGGTATATTAATTATTTTGAGTAACCGCTCTCGCTTTGCCTCGGTTATCTTATTTTTTGGGTTACATTATTATTAGTTTTATTAAGGATCCCTTTATTATTAATTTTTTGAAAATATAATATATCCTATGTCACCCGGCGATAGTGTAGCTTCGCAACAGTGAAAGAATTTTTCAAATCGGTTCAGTAGTTTCGGAGCCTATTCAATGCAAACAAACAATCAAATCTTTCCTCTTTATAACATTAGTATAGATTACTAGGAAATTAAATGAAAGGGATTATAAACCCTTTATAGATTGTACATCATAAATATCATATTAAAAATACACAGAACTTTTACTACTAAGCACAATACAAAGGGTTTGTTCGTTGAGAAAGAAAGTTTGGCTTGAGAGCCAGTTCTTTCTACCTTTTTCTTCTCCCTTTCTTGGCCGGCTACGCATCAGAAATGCCTTTGGTGTTGCGGATGTCCATGGGCGACGATAGCCACTTACCATCAGGTGGATCGTCAGCTCGTTTGCCGGCTATTTCCATTTTTTTTAAGTTTTTACCCGAATGCAAGAAGAGGTTATGTTTTTCGCCTCTATCTTGTATGTGTGTTTGTAATATTCTTTATTACCCCATATTTTCCAACTGAGCAATTTACATACTTAATTAAGATATCCTTAGATGCGTCTTGACAGCCCTAGTGTTCTTAGATAAGTGGAGTTAGAAAAAAAAGACGGCTGAGAAATGCCATTGTTTGAAATATAAAAAATATGGGTGTTAAATTAAAGAACTCATCGTAAAGATATATCTATATATATTTTTTATGCAGTCGGGTTTATTATTTTTTATTTATACTAATTACTCGACTACTATTACTACGAGCAATTACTAATTCCTCTTTTGTTTCTTATTAAGGTTGCCTGGAAGAGATCGCTTTTTATTAAACGCTTTTATTTAGTTTCACTTCGGAGCATCAAATCTTGTAACGTTAATTTGAATGACTTCCCTTTAATGAAAATTGATGAAATTTGGCAGACATGTGTATTTCCGATGGCAATACACGAAAATCATATTTTAAACTAATTTTCATTGTTTATTTGTTGTTAAATTAAAAAAAAACGATTTTTCGGAGCATCAAATCTTGTAACGTTAATTTGAATGACTTCCCTTTAATGAAAATTGATGAAATTTGGCAGACATGTGTATTTCCGATGACAATACACGAAAATTAAAAAAAAAAAAAAAAAAATTTACGTAGAGACTTGAAATTTTCACAACTTGTAGCTAATTTTATAAACTAAACATTATTGAAATAAAAGCGTTTAAAAAAAAAAAAATTTTTTCATTTGACTTATTTAACGATAAGGCTGCCGTTTGTATGCTACATTATTTTTTAAGTATTTCTCCTTGTATATTAATTTCGTGTACAAATAAAGTGTATTTGTATTGTATTGTAATTACCTTGCTACCTCCTAGTGGCAATGTCCTGCCTGAGTGTCCATGGTTACACAACTACAACACGATGTGACCATGAGAACAGGATTGGCAGAAAACATGGAAATGTTTTTGACTGGAAAACAAACGAGAAAATTTTCTGGTTTTCGTAAAGTTGGTAATCGACAAGGTGTATAGAGGAAATAGAAGCAAGGTGAAGGCTCGTCGAGGACACACTCGTCATAGTCGTAATATAGCATTAATTTTGATTATTTTGATTTATACATATACTTATATTAGACGAGTAACCGCCCTCGCTTTGCTTCGGTTTTCTTTATTTTTTACACCTTGGGTTACATTATTGGAGTTTTATTAAGGATCCCTAATTTTTTTGAAAATATAATATAGCCTATGTTACTCGGAGATAGTGTAGCTTTCCAACAGTATAAGAATTTTTCAAATCGGTTCAGTACTTTCGGAGCCTATTCAATGCAAACAATCAAATCTTTCCTCTTTATTATTAGTATAGATTAGATAAGTTTTTTTTGACAATAGGTGTATTCCTACTTCTCCGTGATAAATGTAATGATGCAAATGCAATGTAAAATATGAATGAACGATTTATAATAATTATAGTTTAAAAAAAACTAAATGATCACGCTATTTTCTTTTTATCCTGATGATCCTAGTCAGGACATCGAACCACAACAGACAAAAATTCTTACCTGTTGTACTTTTATATGTATTTCTGTGGGCTAATATTTTGCTGGCTTTCTTCCAAGCTCAAAGGTGTATCAATTCTGTATTTATCTATTCTGTTCTGCGCATACGATCGCGTTTTCGGCGCGTTTTCATCGCAGACGCAGCAATCTTCAAAAAAAGGAGGAGGTTCTCAATTCGACTGTACTTTTTTATGTTTGTTATCTCAGAACTTTCGACTGGGTGAACCGATTTTGATAATTATTTTCTTAATCAAAAGCTGGTGCTTGTAATGTGATCCCACTTAAATTTGAGCAAGATCTGACAATGGCATCAATGAGAAAACCATAATTATGTCTTAAATTTGCATTAAGTATGTGCGCAACAAATGGACGAATAACTCAATATCACGCCAACCGATTTCGATGATTCTTTTTTTATTGTTATTGGAAAGGATGTACTTCATTTGAAGTCGGTTTTTTTTTGTTAGAATTTTAGATTTTTAGTCATCTACAGCGCCGTAAATGCGCGTATTTGATTCGATACGTTCGTCGTCGGCGCCGTCAAAATACGTCGTGTGCAGGGGCTCTAACTGTTAAAAATATTTTACGATAGGACGATGTAGTGTTTTGTAAACTTCCACTCATGTCTACTGTTTTAATATTCCATTGCATCAAACGGAACTTACTTAAACAAAATATTACACCAAGCTCAACGTAAATACGGTTGGCAAAATTAAAACGATGTAATTGTATAATATGACTAGCGATCTGACCCGCGACTTTGCCCACGTTTTCCGAAATTATAAGTAGCCTCAATCAATCAATCAATCAATCAATCAATTCTTTATTGCCTGTCCTATTCCAGATTATTTTCTACATGTGTGCTAATTTTCATAAAAATTCGTTTAGTAACTTTGCTTGAAAGAATAACGAAGGCGCCATGGACAACTCATTCCTGGATTTGTCAATAGGCCGTATAGGCCGCGGCCTAGGGGCGGCAGCGTCCTAGGGGCGGCAAATTTCAAAAATTATTATTTTAGAAAGGTACATGGGGCGACGGAAATAAATTGGCCTCATAAAAAATATAAATCCGGCACTGTACACGCCCATACTGAGAACAGAAATTCAAACTCATTCTTCAAACCGCCTCGCTGGGACTCCAACCCAGGACCCTTTACGGCGATCTGGCACGGTAACCATGGCGCCACACAGGTCGTCAAATCGCACACTCAGTGGAAAAAAAGCATAAGTCGTTTTACGTTGAATTTTAGTTATTAATATGATTGGAATTTTGTGTAAGTTTTTTTGCTCTCCTGTAAAATTGCAATTTTTATCTTATGCCTTTTTTCCATTGAGCGTGAGAAATATGATTTGCACAGATCGCAATTTGAGGTTTTATCACAGAAGAAATAATAGTACATATACAATAGTAGTTTTATCTAATTTAATGTAATCTAAATGCTAATCTAATGTAAGCCAACTATGACTAATAAGGCATAATTAGCAATCTCAACGTGTCAGTAGAAACATTGCGTTTAACCCTGACCTGGTACAACGTGATTTTATTCAATCACTAGAACTTGCTATCTTCATCATTAGACACTACGATACAATACAGTGCAGTATGTCGTAAATAATTGTACTTATATTACGGAACAATTATCGCACCCTCAGTGGAAAAAAAAACATAAGTCGTCTTACGTTGAATTTTAGTAATTAATATGATTGGAAAGAGGAACAAAAGCTGCATATGCTCAATTTTTTCAAATTTTTATCATTAATCTTGACGGTTTTATTTAAGAGTTAAGGAAATGCGTGATGGTTGTAATGAAAGGTACATTAAATACAATATCTATATAGTAACTTCTATAAACTTTCATAAGCATATTTGCCTGTAATTTACTTTATCTTGGATAACTTATGGATTTTACGAACCTGCAGCCTAGTTGGTAGCGAGCGAGCCTGTCTGCGAACCGAGAGGGGTCCCGGGCTCGATTCCCGGCCAGAGCAGATATTTATGTTACAGATATAATAAATGTTTGTACTCGGGTCATGGGTGTTATTGTGATGTGTTAGGTGTCGTCAAATCCACTCGCGACATAGGTGAAAACCTACTACAGGGAATAAGTGTGTAAGCGTTTATTGCTGTGACACATCTATAGGCGAGGGGTAAACCTGATTTTTGGCGCGGTGAGTGGCGACGCTTCGCCGCGCTATATTATTATGGTAGGGCAATATGAAAAAAAAAATATAATAACAAATTGTGGGTAATCATAAATAAACTAAGTTTGATAGGCTGTAGCATACAGTTAGACAAAACTGTCTTCATTTTCTGGAGACAATTCGTAACATTGTATTTTTTCGTCATGCCATATTTAGTTCCTGTCATAATCTGTTCTTTTATGCCTATTAGTTGTATAAAATAATTTCGATGTTTCACATCTGCCAGCCGCCCCATGACGGCTCACATTTTTTTATTTATTATTTATCTAAAAATTGTTGTAGCTCAACTGTAAGATAAATTTTAGAGCCTGCGTTCTAGAATTACTGAGCCAAATTTAAATAAAGTTTATATAAATAAAACAAGGTTAATTCGTATGTGTGCCGCCGCCTATGTCGTAAAGTCTCACGGGGTGACCACGTGGTACCTAAGGGTCAGTCCGGTCAAGTTGCATCGGATATGCCCCAGTGCGGGCGCGCACCCGGACTCTAGCTATCGCCCTGAAATACTTCCATAGTCCATATCCATACATCCTGTTGTTGGTGTGATAACGCTTGTTTTTTGTTTTGATTGTGTCCGAATTGTTTTTTATGGAAATAGCCGATATGGTTATTGCACCGGCAAACAAGCTGATGATATTGAAGAAATACCTGATGGTAAGTGGCTATCTTCGCCCACGAACATCAGCGACACTAAAGGCATCACTGATGAGAGAGATAACAACTAGTATAAATTTAAAAATTTTAAAAATTCCGCCGGTTATCAAAAAGCTATCATGATGTACCTTTTTGAAATCCTATTGGTGAGCTCTTTAATTCGATACCCATATTGCAATAATCAATTTGTTTTTATTTTTTGATACTTCTTTTTTTATGCTTAGAGCAGGCAAACGAGCAGACGGGTCACCTGATGGTAAGTGATCACCGCCGCCCATGGACATTAGCAACACCAGGGGCGTTACCGACGCGTTGCCGGCCAAAATGATGACGATAGACCCGCTTCTTGAAGGACCCCATGTCATAGCTTAGAAGCATCTTCAAACACTTCATACAGTGGCATCTCACAGCCACCATATTTTTTTTAATTTCACTTATTAAAGAACACTTGGGTTATCAAGACGCATCTAACGATATCTTAATTATATCAATCTGTTCAGCGGTTTGGAAGATATGATATACAAGATACGCGCGAAAAACAACCCAGAAAGGGCAGTCGGGTAAAAAAAGAATGCGAGTAATTTTGCTCTGAAAAATCATTTTCTGTCGATACCCTTCGTAGGAGCCGCTATCACCCGGATGCCGTTTTAATATCGACAAAATGAATATTTTTTGTATCCATCCATCCTCTATCGATATTTACAATATCCTGTTTGATAACGACATCCATGATTTAACTGGAGACATCCGTCTCGTAAAGCGATATCGCTTTTTATAATTTTGTGTTTATTTCACGCCTTCGCTTCGTATCAGGGGTTACCTATGTTTCAGGGCTTCAGTGCCAACTTACAAAGTGATTGCTCATTTCAAATGGCAAGTTTCATGAATGAAGAATAACATAAATAAAGGCATTTGGGTCTAATCAGAACCAGTTAGCTTGTACCTACCGTATTTTTCACAGAAAGCACAATTTTTTCTTCTAAAATATTCTGCCCACATGTCTGTGCTGCCCACCTCTTATGGTATTTTATGACTTTTATTTACGTTGTTGATATTTACAGATATTTATGACTAAAACATTTATTATTTCAGTACTCGTGGAACTATAAACTTTTTTTTATTCTATACTTAAATTGTCTGTGTATAATCTGTGATTTGTTTGTCAACAGTGGAATACGTGGACACAGAGTACAGTCTGTGGCTGACGTGGTTCCTGACTCCTGTCATCGTGACCTTCCTGCTGCCGGGCGTCATCATCCTTCTTATCTACCTCAGCAGCATCACCTTCCATCTCGTCAGGTTATACAGGTAAAGAGGAAAATGAAACTTTTATATCGAAGTAGTAAAAAGAAGAAAAAGAAGAAACATTTATTTATTTATTTATTTATTTATTTATTCCATAATCTTACAACTAACATAACAGGAGTGTCCTAATGCGTTAGTTATTTCATTTCGTTTAGTGGAGTCGGTAACGAAAAATGTAACGTTTTTCCGTCACGGGCCAAGACAGTATCAGTAGGTGGGTCTACTACAAAGGCAAAGTTAAGTAGATTTAATTTAGGTTAAGTTAGTTAAAGTAGTTTAGTTTCAGTTACGGTACGGTGAAGTGAAATAAATACGACAAAATAATATTTTTCCTAAATAAGTTTCACTTCGTTGGTGTGTACAGTATGCACTAATGGTGAACGCACATTATATCCGCACATATTTTGCGGCCGCATATGTCATCCGCATCGGACTCTCATATGATTTCATACAAATGCGGCGCGTACGGCGCGTACTGTGCTGTTATATCGCACCCTCAGTGGAAAAAAGGCGTAAGTTGAAAATTGCAATTTTACAGGAAAGCAAAAAACTGTTAAAATATCAGTAAGAAGTCAAAGGAATTTACATTACGATTTCTTGCATAAATCCGTCAAGATTAATGATAAAAATAAATAAATAAATAAATAAAAATTTGAAAAAAAATCGAGTATATGCAGCTTTTGTCCCTCTTTCCAATTATATTATTAACTAAAATTCAACGTAAGACGACTTATGCTTTTTTTCCACTGAGGGTTCGATATGTTTGTATGTGCGTATAATGATACGCACACGCTTTTTTGTTATTTATTTATAGAGCAGACAAACGAGTTAACAAGACACCTTTTCATAAGTGATCATCACGCACAAGGACATAAATAGCAAAAGCATTAACGATGAGTTACTGGTCAAAAAGAAAAGAAATGAATGCAAGGAATTATACTGTCGCACACGTAACAATTTTGTGGAATAAGCAAACTTGTGTTTTAAAGAATTTTTTTTCTCAAAAAGTGCAATAGTTACAATCAAATACATTCACGCATTTCAATACCACATATTTTGTTAACCCTGTGTTTTCCAAAAATTAAGCCATTCAAAGTCAAAATCCTCTGAATCCTGAGCTATGCTGACCTCATCTCTGAGCAACATAAAGTAAAAATTTCAGACGTGCAAAGTCCAAACCAAATCGAGGTCAGGACAGCCTGTACCGGAATGTCCGGCATCAACAATTTGT
Source organism: Thymelicus lineola (assembly GCA_963932265.1). NCBI lineage: Eukaryota > Metazoa > Arthropoda > Insecta > Lepidoptera > Hesperiidae > Thymelicus > Thymelicus lineola. The sequence goes on along the minus strand of OZ010705.1, from coordinate 2,448,649 downwards.
TTTGACTACAACATTATCACTACTCACGGTCTGTTCAATTAGTTTTATCAATAGCTAATAAATATTGAGATGAGCCATGCGACTGTGACATGTATAACCCGTGATACAGATATTAACGTCTCGTTGACTCGTTGAGTCGGTCATGTCACGGCTGGGAGTCATGCGAAAAAATGCATGATCGATAAGTCAGTAAGTCGGTTTAGATAATTTTATTATTACGTCCTAATAGGTTCCTTGAACCGTTTAGTTCTTTTGTTCCTTTGAACAGCGAACATTTATTGATAGAAATTTACTTATTAAGTGGAACCCGGCGTGTTTGACTACGCTAAAAAGTTTTCTGATGAGAATGACAGATCAGTGATTTTGTGTTGACGTTGGCGTTGATGCGCCATCTTTACATATTATCTTTACTGATATAGGAATTAGAAATTATCTTCAAATTGTTGTATGCGAAAAAGGGAACATTGACTTTATCAATGGATCGAATGTGCAATGCATTGTTTTAGTAGTCTCAAACAACCATCGGATTATTGCCATTTGCCTTTTAAATGAAACCATTTTGGGGAACATCAGTTGTATGGTTTCATAGTCTATAAAGGACATCCGTACAAACATTTTTGATATAGATACGTAAGTCGATGTATGATTACCATACCATCTGATGGTAAGTGGCAATGTAGGCGCTTAGCCCTATCTTATTAAAAACTTATCTGTTGATTTGAAGATATCCACATTACCCTTCGCGGTGAGCATGTTTTGATATTTTGAGCCACCAGGTAAGTAGTAAATCATCGCTCATGGGCATCAGTAACACCAAAGATATAACCGGTGCTTTGCCGATAGAGAAAGAGAGAAAAAAGAATTGTCTTGACTGACGAGCCATTTTGCGACTGAGAAGAGGGTGATAGAGGGTATAGATAGCTGTATAGCAGGCAGGCTTCACGAAAAAAAAAATTTTGTGTCAACACCGACGCACGACTGGAGTTTACTCCTTACGAATTATAAAATATATAGATTAGTAAATAAAGGTAAATGAACGCATTTTTGATGTGAAACATCTATAGGCGAGGGGTAAACCTGATTTTCGGCGCGGTGAGTGGCGACGCTTCGCCGCACTATATTATTATGGTAGGTCAATATGAAAAAAAATATATAATAACACAATGTGGGTAATCATAAATAAACTTAGTTTGATAGGCTGTAGAATACAGTAGGACAAAACTGTCATCATTTTCTGGAGATAATTCGTAATATTGTATTTTTTCATCATGCCATATTTAGTTCCTGTCATAATCTGTACTTTTATGCATATTAGTTGTATAATGGCCGGTTTCTGAAGTCTCCAGTTAAACGATCAACAGCTATTGAATCAATAAAGTTAAACTTAAGTTATATATTCGATAACAGTCACTGGGTTTCTGAGCACGCGAGGAGCCTTTCAATAACTATGAATCCAATAAGGAGTATCTAAAACTGCCACTAGATGGCTCTCTTCAAAAGATAATAAAAAGATAAGTTTCAAATAGATATTATCATTTTATTTTGTCGTTTTGACTAATTGTATTTATTTTGTGGTAGTAAATATGTAAAAAATATTGAAATTTGGTATTTATTTGCGTCTGTTCATCATAGTCAAATATCAACAATAAAATTTAAAAACGTCAATTTAACGTTTATTTTGGTTACCATTGGTTACCATTGGTTACTATGGTAACATAGTATTTGAGAATAACACCTCTGTCATTCATTGTCAATCTAGAAAAAATTGTTGATTTCTTGCAATTAATTGTATTTGTATTTTCAATAATCTGAGGTCCTTGAGGCTATCCATATACCTACGGCACACACAAATGACCTCAAAATAGTTGTAACTTGTAATTTGTCATATTCTGTCCACGAAATGTTAAAATGAAACGTCAAATAAAGTTATGGAACCGATAAACGGCCATCTATGCTTAGATAAGTTAATCTTAGATAAAACGGAATTTATCTATTATCGCCGTGCTCAGAAACGCTTTTTCGGAAGTTATCGACCCGTTAGCGTTTTTGAATAGATAAACTCTCGAAAAAAGGATCTCAGAAACCGGGCATAAAATAATTTCGATGTTTCACATCTGCCAGCCGCCCCATGACGGCTCACATTTTTTATATTACTGAAAGCATACTTGATACATTTATTTATATTAATATATTATTTAATTTAACGTGACGTTTTTATTTACACAAATTTACATTGATAAATTCTGTGTTACGAATTACAAACATAAGGCATAACGCAACGTAGGATTTTACTCAAAAATTTTTATACCGCGCCGCGGTCTTAAATATGAAAATCGATTCTTAAAGAGTTAAACTCCAATAGTAATATCAGTAATAATATTGATTGTGTGTGTGTGTGTTTCAGGCTTCGTGTAGTGGACGGAGTGCAGAACGACTGGCGGCACGCGGCCCGGGTGGCGGTGTGTGCCCTGTGGGACGCGCACGGCTGGCTGTGGCATGGTAAGACTCCGTAGTGTCCCGTACCCTGCAGTGATCCTTCCCATATACAAAGTGAATTTTAAAAGCCGTGAATGGCTTCCGAAACTATTGTAATTTAAAAAAGAAGTGACATGAAAGAAACTTATTTCGTTGTCACAAAACTATTTTTTTACCGCAATAAATATATGCTCTTCTCTCCGAGCCGGTCTGTATGAACGGACACTGGTGACGGACGATATCGTAATAACTATTAATTAACTAATAATTATTAAAAACTCATTCAAATCAAATCAAATCAAAATCTTTTATTCATATAGGTATCACTGATACACTTATGCACGTCATTTTTTAATCTACCAGCTTTTCGGAAGGGTGCTTAGTCATGGAGGAGAAGAAAAGCCGTAAAGAAACTCCTCGCACATCTTTTAAAATAATGAAAAGTTACATGATATGTTTTTTACCTACGCGGAACTGGATGTGGTACTAGTTTCCAGGCGTCTTTGTCATTAATATTATTCATTTATACCATAGTATTCCTTGCCTACTAGCTGAGATTTAACATATTTCTTAAACATTTGGATAGGCAAATCATGTATTGAGTTAATGAATAATGACTTAATGAACATTAATGAATAAGTATTAATAAGTAATAAATGGAAACGCATGGAAATGACCAGCTCTGCCACCAGTTCCGTTCAAGTTAGTGATAATTTTTTTGTAATAATATAATACCTATGTATTTTTATTTTTAAATGATGTGCTGAGGAGTTTCTTTAGGCTTTTCTTGTCCTCCATGACAGAGCACCTTTCGAAAAGCCAAAAAATGGCGTGCATAAAGGTATTGCGAGGGTGTAGATCCTCCACAAGTATCAGGTAAGACTCTCAGGGTAGGGTAGGTAGGTATAGTTATTGAGACACAACTCCGATTCTCCATTATATTACAACTATTTGGTACATATCACAATTACTATGCAAATAAAAAACTGTATGTAAAAGTAATATAAAAATAATAAAACGTTCTTTATAAACCTAAGCTCCCATTCTCAATGATGGAAGCCCAGCTGACAGATGCCTTTTTGTAAAATAAAAATTGTTGTCAAAATTTAAAAATTTAGAATAAAATGCATCTGCCAGCCAAGGAATATTGAACGAGGTATTATTACACCTCGTTACAGTATCAGTGATACATATATGAATAAATTATTTTGAATTTTGATAAAATTATTGGTCTGCTCCGGTTTGGAATCCCACGCTTCGTAGGTGGTCACTCTAGGCGCTAAGTAATGGGCCATTGTATAGTAATTGTTATGTTAAGTATCTCCAAAATCCGCGCGTATCCGCGGAATACTCACACTGACAAATTTTAAAACAATAAATAATGTACAGGATTTGGCTCCGTTTCATTTTTAGTATAACTTTTGTTATAGATTTAAACATATAAGTAAAAGTAACTCTGACGCGTTATATAATAAATATTCAAATTATAATGACGTCAGAATGAATAACTTAATGAAAATATAAATTAAGAGTCAATCAATTAATCCATTAGTTAAATGACAATAAAATTGACATGACAGTATTGTGTGGCCGTATCTAATTTCATAAAGTTTATTAACAATTGACATGACTTCATAGTTATCCGACAGACTATAAAAGCTTGTAATGAAACAAAATTTTGTAACATTGGAGACGGACTATCTTATGTATACTAATAATAAAGAGGAAAGATTTGATTGTTTGTTTGCATTCAATAGGCTCCGAAACTACCGAACCGATTTGAAAAATTCTTTCACTGTTGGAAAGCTACACCATCCCCGGGTGATATAGGCTATATTATATCTTTTTTTTACAATTTTTCCTGAAGCGAAGCGAGGGCGATTTCCTAGTACGTCAATAAAATTGACATGACAGTATTGTGTGGCCGTATCTAATTTCATAAAGTTTATTAACAATTGACGTGACTTGATAATTATCCAACAGACTTTAAAAACTTGTAATGAAACAAAATCTTGTAAAATTACGGACTATCTCATATCTTAATAAAAACCGTTTTCATTGACTCATGTCGCGGTGAAAACGATTGTGTAAGCGGATTTATCTCACTGTTATTGCAAGATAAACGGAGATATTATTAGTGTTGTGGTCAAATTGAATGATAACGAACTTTCTGGAGAAGCAATTAAATAATTGAATTGATTGATTCTTGGAATTTATCAAAACATACTAATAATGCATTGATAGGGGGAGATAGAAGCCAATGTGCGGTAGGTTAATGCAAGAAAGGTAATCTTGTTATCTGTGTTTTATAGCAATTCAGTAATATTCGTGCGAAGGTTTGCAGAGTGATAGTTTTTTTTATGGAAATAGCTGGCACACGAGCTGACCATCCACCTGATGGTAAGTGGCTTTCGTAGCCCATGGACATCAGTAACACCAAAGGTATCACTGATGCGTTGCCGGCCAAGAAAGAAGAAAAATAAAGAAAGAACTGGTTCTCAAGCCCCCAGTTGGAACACGACGAGTCGTTTGGCGGCTGACTCATGCTCAAGGGTGGTGGCTATCCAGGCGAATCCCATAGAGAAATAATAATAGTAATAATGGCATAAATTAACAATTAAAATCAATATTACCAATATAATCCCTCCGAGGGCCCTACCACTAGCGGGCCGGATTTAGTTGCCTCTTACGACACCCACCCAGCGTGGGAATGGGGTTAGTATTCTATGCCGCCTCAATACGGCTAAGCACATAGAATAACTTGTGTGTACAGTGCCTGTTGTCTCGGCATGGGACATGGTTTCTTTTATATAACTCCCCAAAAAACCAGCAGACGAGCCTTTTGGTATTGCTGTCAACCTTGCCATGGATACCAGCAATACCAAAGGCACCATTGTTGGCCAAGAAATTGAGACGAGAGAAAAAAACGATCGGCTGTCAAGACCCCAGCCGCTCTATGACGACATGTCTAATCATTAAAAAAATCTAAATCATTTATTCTATCACCATTTCGGAAAGGTGCTTTGTCATGGAGAAGAAATGCCGTAAAGAAACTCCTCAGCACATCTTTAAAAAATAAATTACTGCTGATTCTAGCAAGAGCTACCCTCGTCAAACAGGGCTCACCGCTCAAGATAATTACCAACCTACCTACTAAAAAAAATAATGACCTAATAATAATATCTAATATATCCCGAAGCCCTTCCAATTAGGGGGCCAGCTTCTCTCACCTTTTACAACAGCCTGTTGTGCCGGCATGGAATTGGGGTCAGTATATAATCAAGGCTGCGCCAATACGGCTAGTAATTAGCCAACAAAAACTGTCAAAATGCAACTTCATAGATGGATGATGTATTTTCGATGTGTTCCCACTAGTTTTACTCATTAGTCCTATCGTAGAACTAGTGGGAATTTTTTCTCACTAGTTCTACCGTCGGATTAGTGGAAACAAAGTCGTATTTACCCAATGATCTTAGAAAAACCTATAAGATCATTGTATCTAGTATCACTTTGCCACGCACGATAAAATGCTTCGGTTGTGTACTAATCTTAGATTCAATGTTCCACCGCATAGAAGCGGGTTCTTCCATTATTCGTTCACGGTACAGGCAATGCTGCATTGGAACTCCTTACCCGTGGAGATAAGGAAGGCTCCCAGCAGGTTTTCTTTTAATATTTGCAGACTGACTGAATTCTTTACTCTCCTATCGCAAAATGTTACTGTATATATATGTCGGAGATCATAAAATGGAACATCAAGCCGGGCCAGGCTTAGGTGTATTCGGATTGTGAAGATGGCAACACTATGTGAATTGACTACTGTCATTTGGTCACGCGGTGACGTGGCGGGAGAACCGAGGAAAGCTATTACCTTGCCAGCGACGAACGGACATTCTGGATACAGCCTTCGAGCTGAGCAGACGCCTAGACAAGAACGTTGTTACTTGAAGACGGAACGCGACGTGTGAATTGTATTGTGATATCAGATTGACGAGTAACAGGATCAGACGATTATGCGAGGCATTGGGGTGGCTGTAAGGGGTGATGGGAGGCCACTGGGCCGTCGTGCCCTATTATTTGTTGGTTGTTACTCGGATAATTGAAGACAATCAGTCCTAATCGCGTATTTAATTATAACTAGTGTAAAACCTGTGTTAAAATGAGTTTCTGACTAAAGTGATGTAAACGCCCACTGTTGTTATTATTTCCCGAACCACCACCCAACCAGTTCTATTTCCGTTATCAGAAGTGGGATGGACCCACATGGTGAGAAAATTTCGCCCACATATGTCAGAAAATAAATGAAGAATGACGGTGGTTCGGATGATATTTGAAATGAATTGGTTGCAATGAGAAACGTAACGACAGTAAACGCGAGTAAATGAAAACCGTGGAATTTTACAAAGAAAATATGTGAACCTACCCCCAGATACTCGCCTCACGCAAGATGTCGATATTCAGTCGAGAAGCAATTATGATGGAAGTGAATAGTGGAACAGAGTATGTTACTACGAGTATTTGAACACAGAACACGAGGACGTGTTCATTTTGTCAAAGATGGCCGAGGGAGTAATAGCATCCAAGACATCACACCAAACCAACAAACAAAAAAAAAACCAAAAACAAAAAAAAAATTCACAAGACATGTCTTTGAGGGACAAGTACCATCTTTTCATTTGGATTGCAAGAATCCGCATTTCAGGGTTTTCAGATATGATGTTACAAACGGTGGACGGCAAGCATGTAAAATAAGGATTCTACGAATACAAAGGATCGGAAAAATGTCATTAAGGTTTGAGGTTATAAGACAGCGATTTGGTATGGCATATTTTTTCATTATTCTTAACAAGATTGGATAATTCGATAGTGTTTTTGTGTAGTAGGTATACTCGTACACTCGAAGTCAAGCAGTGTAAATGGTGCCGTCATCTTGAACTGTCAAAACACCTGACAGAATTTTCAGAGTTAAGATTTTGTAAATTTTATTTTGTGTTAGAATGTTGTGCTTCGAAATCCTGGAACATGCAAGGATTTCCTTAAAATAAGACTGATTAGAAAGAACTGGTTAAAATGGTGGTTTGCGAAAACTACAAATCGTTTCGTCGTATTTGTGCTTGATTCAACGAAGTATTATAAAGTCAACGTAATTATGATTAACAAAGTTATTCAAAGTCAGTGCAAGTATATTGTTTTATGACACCAGAAGCGTTCTGTAAATGAGATCAAGAATATTCAATTTTCAAACATCTTGATATCGTGTACCCTCAGTTCAGAAAAATAACAATTAGACATTTCGTGTTTTTGTCTTTTGTTTTTTTGTGTGTGTTTCAGATAAACTAAGTGAAAATGTCTGTTGTGTGGACATGCAACTTGCGAATATCTGAACGGTGACGAGAAGTGGCATCAATGCGAGATTACGAAGCGCGGCGACAAATACCTGCCTTTAATTTTGTTGATACTGACGAGAGCGCATCGCGGCTCCTTGTACCGTGGCTTACGATGACCATCATCGGTCATTGGATGGCGACATAATATAACAGGTGATCTGTATTGATTCTATTGTGGCTAATTTTGATAACTGCTCACTAACAGTAATTGCTTGTCGAGTTTGTGCTGGTATTACGTGATGTCAACATTTGACATTTGATGGTTACTTGAGTTTGTGTACTTGATGATTTTTGGTAACGATGGCCACAGAGAGAATTTGGTGAGCGAAGTGAGCGAAAAATAACCTTTTTGTTATTTAAAAGTGACATGCAAAGATAATAATTCCTTTACTGATTTGTTGAACTGTTTTTGAGAATCTTTAAGACAGACGGGATAACACACTAAGAATTTCGTAAAATGTTCAGAGAAAGTGAACCTATTGTTGATTGTTTTTGATGAGTAGTAAGTGGTATGCAAGTCGCTCAGATAGCATGCAACTCCAGTCATTCGTAGACGTAGGCGTAAGATCGGGCACTAGATATCCCGCCGCAGTGCGGCCACGACTGTGAGTGGCGTGCGAATGGCTTGGAGCTGTAAGCAGTCACTGTTGGAACTTCCGGAGGGAGGAAATGAGTTGTTGTTGTGATGTCGAACTGGGTACCGGATGGAGGTCACCCAAAGTACTGCCAGGTGGGCAGTAATGGTTATGTGAAGTATTGGGAGGTAGCCCACTTGATTGATGATGATGTTGATGATGATGATGATGATGATGACGATGATGATGATGTTGATGATGATGATGATGATCAGAGTATTGCATACAAACTGCTGACTTATCTTTGAGTGCCATGAAGCCTTTTGTTGTAAAGTTAGATCGCGTTATCAGATTGTAATTCTTGGTATTATCCCGTTCTGGCTGCTACGTGTGTTTTCATTATGAAGCCTTGGGGCTTGAGGTCAGGGAGGCCGAGTGGGAAACTTTTACTTTGCGAAGGTTATGTCTTTTCCAGATGGACCCCTGCTGCCTCACCGAGGACGGTGAGATTGTCACGATGGCCGTGTCGGAGATCATAAAATGGAACATCAAGCCGGGCCAGGCTTAGGTGTATTCGGATTGTGAAGATGGCAACACTATGTGAATTGACTACTGTCATTTGGTCACGCGGTGACGTGGCGGGAGAACCGAGGAAAGCTATTACCTTGCCAGCGACGAACGGACATTCTGGATACAGCCTTCGAGCTGAGCAGACGCCTAGACAAGAACGTTGTTACTTGAAGACGGAACGCGACGTGTGAATTGTATTGTGATATCAGATTGACGAGTAACAGGATCAGACGATTATGCGAGGCATTGGGGTGGCTGTAAGGGGTGATGGGAGGCCACTGGGCCGTCGTGCCCTATTATTTGTTGGTTGTTACTCGGATAATTGAAGACAATCAGTCCTAATCGCGTATTTAATTATAACCAGTGTAAAACCTGTGTTAAAATGAGTTTCTGACTAAAGTGATGTAAACGCCCACTGTTGTTATTATTTCCCGAACCACCACCCAACCAGTTCTATTTCCGTTATATATATGTATGTATGTTTATATATTTTAAATGGCGTATATAATATATAATGTAATATGATAGTATAATACAATATTATGTATAGTTTATAAGTGTATATGTATATTGTGCGTAAGTAGTATTTGTTTTTCTCCTTTTTATATTTTTTTTTCCCTTTTTAAGTAGTTTTAACACCTGTCATCAGTTCTTTCCACATCCACTCAGGGTTGACTGGTGGACAGTGCCATTAGGCATTAAGTTTGCCCTTTGTTCATCCTTCTTTATAAGGTGATATAAATTTTAAATAAATAAATAAAATAAATAAATCTACCGCTTTCTTCCTAATAGTTCTACTCATTAGTCCGATCGTCGGACTCGTGTCTGTCTATAGCATCAAAGCTGCATAAATTTTTGAAGTGAAACTTCTTTAGAATCGTTGTGATTTCAAATTCTGTCCACAGGGTACGAGATCGAGGGTCTGGAGAATATCCCCGAGGGCCCGTTCCTCATCATCTACTACCACGGCGCGCTGCCCATCGATATGTACTACTTCACAGCTCGCATGCTGCTGTTCAAACGACGGCATATACACACTGTTGCTGACCGGTTCATGTTCAAGATACCTGGTAACACTTTACGACCATACCTTTTATCTAGCTAATACCTAGAACAAGCAATTCTTGTATACATGTTTTCTGAATCTTGGAAACGGCTTCAACGATTTTCATGAAATTTAGTATGCAGGGGGTTTCGGGGGCGATAAATCGATCTAGATAGGATTCATTTTTAGAAAATGTCGTTTTATCGGTGTTTCCAGGCAATGAAAAACGGCTACAATAGACTCTTCCTGACATCATGGTGAGTAGCTACACTAAAGCTAAAGCAGATGGCGTTGTTAAGCAATACTAAACCGAGCTAAGCTCGGTCATCCGGATATTTATTTATTTCTTTATGTACCATACAAAAAGTACAGAAACAAAGGCGGACTTAGGGCTCCCACACAAAACTGCGAATTCGCATCGCATCGCAAATATCTGCGAATTCGCACGAACGCATCGCAAGAATTTCCGATCTGCTTCGCATCGCACATTCCTGCGATATTACGTCATCCTTGGTGACGCCACTTTAGTCCGCTCTGAGACAGCTTTAGAGAAAGACGCGCGGCGCCTTTCAAAAGCTCTTCAAATGAAGATATTATGCTCATTCTAAAATAATCAAAAAATTTATCTTCTTCAGTTCTCAACGCATAGTACTTTTGAATAAAATAGTTCCCATCAGAGTTCATAATCGTAATAAATGGATGAACCCAGATTCTTCTTTTTCTTTTATATCTATTTAACAATAACAGCAGTGCAATAATCTTTTTGCGATCCATCTTACGCTTCCTAAAAACATGTCCAGTACGGCTGACTACACTTGAAGGAATGGTCGCCCTACCAAACGGTTTGCCGCACTAAATCGTATCGCAGAAATTCGCATCGCAAGTTCCTGCGATGCGAATTCGCATCGCATCGCATCGCAGTTTTGTGTGGGAGCCCTTAATGCTAAAAGCATTCTCTGCCAGTCAACCTTCGGACAGTAGAGTTCGGATATGTTCTATACTAATGCATATAATAAAGCTGAAGAGTTTTTTGTTTGTTTATTTGAACGCACTATTGTATCTCTGGAATGAATTCTTCAAAAAATGACTTATTTAAATCCGACAACCAGGGATTTGAAGAACTCATTTTTTGTAAATCACATTTATGAAGAAGGCTGTAGGCTAAATAAATTATTGTCATTATTAATATTGACACTCAGGTACCGTTTTCCTTATTTAGATCCAAATTTTGATCTATGGAGAGCTTTTTATCCGACTGCCAGGAAGAGTTATCAAGTGTTCTTTGATAAGTGAAATAAAAAAAATATGGTAGCTGTGAGATGCCATTGTTTGAAGTATCAAAAAACAAAAATAAATCCAATAATGCAATATGGGTATGAAATTAAAGAGCTCACCGTAAGGTTTTCAAAAAGGTATATCATGGTAGCTTTTTTGACGGTAGGCGGGTTTTTTTTTTAATTTTTAAATTTATACTAGTTGCATTTCAATCTTTAAGAGATTAATTGGTGTTGACAGGGTATATCGAATATTTTGTTAGTAGCTCCTGTTAATGCGTCTGTAAAAGAATGAGATTGATACATCATAGTCTTCTCTTTCATCATACATACCTATGATGATTCGTAGTCTTGTCTCTTCTCACAACAATCTTTGTGTTCCAGGCTGGTCATCCCTTCTGGAAGGGTTGTGCGTGATCCCCGGTACGGTGCAGACGTGCGCCGGGGTGCTGAAGTCGGGGAACCCCCTGGCGATATCCCCCGGGGGGGTCTACGAGGCGCAGTTTGGAGATCACTACTACAGACTCAATTGGAAGTCAAGACTGGGGTTCGCTAAGGTGGCACTTGAGGCCAAAGTTGTGAGTTTTGTTTATAATTATTATTTTAAACTGAGTTGTATATAACTAGGAAGAATTGTAAGTTCCATCACCATCATTTGTATAAGCGTCGAAATTCAGTGCGAATTTTGCTTCTACCATTTCGAAAAGGTGACAGACACTTCCTAAACACAGCTGAACTTTCAATAGCAGCATTAGCGTCAGATCACACCAAGACGCGACGTGATGTGAAGATGCTTGAAGAGGTCAGCTGATCAAGACAGCTTGAAATAATAACGTGTTTGATTGACGCCATTAGTTCGGTTGCCCTAAATTACCTTTTTAGGTAGTCAATAAGGTCTGTATTGTGTTGCTTGCTGACACCATGGAGTATAGAAGGCAGGAGGGCCATCTCTTTATATAAAGTGTCCGTAAAAACGCGTCCAATTACGGGTGGGGCTGCGGTGCGGTCTACAACAGTGTAGAGGAACAGCCCGAAAATGCAAACACAGTTCACTTTAAACCACTTTTATTTTTCACTTCACTTAGCACTACACAATTCTCAACTCCTTACACAATAAGCACTTAGTACTTTATTTTAAGTAAATTTAAATAATTTAACTAATTACTTGGGAAATACACAGCACTGCCGCTTAAAGAGTGTTTCGTCTTCCGATGCCTGCAAGAGACTGCCAGGTTTTATTTTTCGAATGTTCCACGTGATGTTTTGCCGGAAGTAAGAAAAGTAAAGTACTAAGAAAATATGGCGCCGGAAGCGGAACCTCGGCAGGCTGTGATAAAATTAATATTACCATAAATTGTAAATAAATGAATCAATTGTGAATATAGTAATAAAATTATTTATAAAAACACTAATTTTAGCCAAATCATATTTTTTTTTATGGAATATCATTCTTGTTTAATTACATATATGCGTATTTGTCAAACCGGAACATCACATAAAAACAAAATCATTTTAAATTAATCAACCATTATACAATACAAAATATTCTTAATTTATGATAAAATTAATAAAGCTAACAGCTCGGCCTTCCTGCATATCGCGAGTCCCATCGCGAGAGAGAAGAAAAAAAAACATTTATCATAACATGTTATTTATATATGTTTGAATAAAAAAAAGTATATTATAAAAAAATAGGTAGTGATAAAATCAATGAATCTAACAGCTCGGCCTTCCTGCATATCGCGAGTCCCATCGCGAAGAACAAAAAAAAAGGGAAAAAAAACATTTTTCATAACTATTATTATTGTAAAGCAAAAACATAAAATGAATTTATTTATCAATATAAATATACAAATTATAAAAAAAATTTAAAATTTCACTTATATCACATTTCCCATCAACGTATTTATTAAAATGGATTACTGAAATAAATTATTTACAATTCAATTGTATTTTACAAAACAATATATTTATAGTAATACAATTTATTTATAGTAATATAATTTGAACATAAATTTTAATCATAAAAAAACGAGTAATACATGATGATTAACTATTGTAATTATTAACATTTCTTTCACTAGTATTGTTATCATTTACATTGATTACATCACTTACATCGTCATTCGTCGAATCATCAGGGTTTTTGTCAGAGTCTGAACTACTACCAAAATTTTGATCAAACGTCACCCATGGTTGTATCTTATCTAGGGCTACAATGCCTTCATATCTACGACCGCCCTTACGCGACAGGGGTGTATCTTCGACTACAAATCTATCGTGTTCGAGCACTTTTACTATACGATAAGGACCCTGGTATTTAACCGTCAATTTTTGTGACCGGCCATCGTGTGGCACTTGCCTTTGAACCTTAACCAAATCACCCTCCTTATAATGCTTTCCTGCTTTTCTATGTTTGTTATACCGTACTGCGTCCTTTTGTTGTTGTGATTCTATACGTCTAGCAGCTTCTTCTCTTACTGTGTCTAATTCATCGGGCGATAATGGGTGAAATGTGTCGTTAATTACGGAGCTTAATAAACCTTGACTGCTATGATTAATATTAAAGCCAAATAAAAGTTGTGATGGGGACTTTTGGGTTGTTTTGTGTATTGTTGTATTGAGACCCATCTGAATATTGTGTACATTTTCATCCCATGCCTTTTCATCCTTCCCGTGATTTGAAGTTGCTAACGCTTCTGTTATCGTGCGATTAAACCTCTCTACTTGGCCATTAGCTCTTGGGGTTGCAACTGCGTTTAGTACGTGTTTTATACCATACTCTGCGATAAAAGCTTTAAATGTTTTGCTGGTAAAACAGGATCCCCTATCAGTGATTAATCGCGTTGGAACCCCAAAGTAGCTAATATGGTCTTTTAGGATCTTGACTGCTGTGGTAGATTTTGTATTCTTAACAGGTGTAATGTTGACGAATTTAGTAAAACCATCTATAAGAACCAGAAGATAACAGTTTCCAGCTTTGCTTTTAATAAAAGGTCCCAAGTGGTCAGCGTGAATTGTATGAAAAGGTACGCTAATCTTTTCAATTGGATGTAAGTTACCTTCGCGTTTCCCACCTGGTGCCTTGTGGTGGGCACACTCTAGACAAGCTGAAACATATTTCTTTACAAAACGTGCCATACGCCCAAACCAGTAATTTTGTCTTATACGCTCTAGAGTTTTTTCAAAACCACAGTGTCCAACGTCATCGTGATTTCTTTTGACTATCTGCCAACGCACTCCCTTTGGTACTACCCACCTCAACTCATCCCCTACAATGCGATATACACGACCGTTTTTTAATTTGTAATTTTTGTACACTTCAGCTACGTTTTCAGTATCTTTGTCACTAAGTATGTTTTTTATTCGTACTATGTCATCGTCAGCGCATTGCACGGTGGTGATCCAATTTTGTTCAGACTCTACTTCCAAAACATCAATGATATGTGCTTCGCTTTCATGTGGGACATCAACTGGATTTCTGCTTAAGGCATCCACATGGGACATCTTTGCACCAGGTCTATATTGAATCGTACAATCGTATTCTTGTAATTGGATCCACCAGCGTGCAATCCTTGGGACTAGATCTCTCTTAGTCATTGTTGACCTTAGGGCGTTGCAATCAGTCTGTATAACAAATGCGATTCCTAAAAGATAGACGCGGAATCTATTTAACGATGCTATAACTGCGAGAGTCTCTAATTCAAACGAATGGTATCTTTGCTCCTCGGTAGTAGTTTTGCGACTGAAATACGACACCGGTTGCAATACACCGTTACTGTTTCGTTGAAGTAGGATGCCAGCTAGGCCATATTTACTAGCGTCTGTGTGAACCTGAGTTTCTGCCTCCGGGTTATATAAGGCTAAAAGTGGTCGTTCCGATAATAACTCTTTGATACGTCTAAATGCTTTTTCTTGAGGTTCGTTCCATAACCAGTTATTATTCTTTTTTAATAAGTTCGTCAAGGGGGCAGCTATCAAAGAATAATCTCTTATAAATCTCCTAAAGAATCCTGATAACCCGAGAAATTGTCGTAATTCGTGGTGATTTTTAGGTTGGGGAAAACGCGATACTGCGTCAGTTTTTATGGAGCCTGGTCGAATGCCATTTTCATTCACCTCAAAGCCGAGAAAATCTATAGTGTCAAAGAAAAATTTACATTTACTTAATTTTAACGTTAGTCCACCCTTTTTTAATAATTCAAGTACTTCTTGCAAGCGACACAAACCTTCATTAAAATTCTTACTGGGTATGAGTATGTCATCCATGTAAACTAGAGCATATTTGATTTTGGCTTCAGATAAGATCTTGTTAATCGTCCTTTGGAACACAGCCGGGGCGTTAACAAGTCCAAATGGGACACGGTTATATTCAAATTGGCCGTCAGGTGTGACGAATGCTGTTTTTGGACGTGAATTTTCGCTAATTGGTATTTGGTAATAACCTGACGCCAAGTCTAACGATGTAAATTGGTTATTCCCAGCAAGAAGGTCTAACTGATCCTCGATACGCGGTAATGGATAGTGATCCCTTTTGGTTTTGCGATTTAAAGCGCGGTAGTCCACACATAACCTCTTTTCGCCCGTTTTCTTTTGTACGAGGACTATTGGGCTAGCGTAAGGTGAACACGATTCCCGAATTATATCACCATCCAGCATCTCCTGGACCATATCCCGCACTAAACATCTTTGCGAATGTGACATACGGTAAGGCCTATAAACTACTGGTTGTGAATCCTCTAATTCAATTGTCATTTCAGCGGCATCAGTATATCCTAGATCTTTAAGACCACTGGAAAAGCAGTCGCTAAACTTGAAAAGTAAATTTTGAAGGGTTAGACGTTCTGCTTCATTTAATTTGGGACCACAAATGACTGTATCGTCGACTTGGGTTGTAGTAATGGTCACTTTGCTAACGTCGACTATAGGTGACACAGGTACCGAACGTGTCAACAGAATATCTTTAGAGACCGTAATATCATTATTTGATAAGTTCCAAATAAGAAGAGCACATTGATTATTCTTGACACTATATTCCCCGGGCAAGAGAAAATATTCGTTGCCACTGGGCCCTCTGACGGATCCATTAACGCAAACGTAACCATTCATAAAAGAACAGCAAGTGACTGGTACGGCACATAAATTATTAATGGGTATTTTGGTTTGCTCACAAGAAATGAGATTAACTTTGTTGTTGGGGATTTGTTGAAAAATAAGTTTATCTGGAGTTTTAGTAATAACAATATCGGGCCTTTCGGTAAAAGAATGTCCTAGTAGTACCGGATATTTTAAAACATAGTCCTCCACAACATAAATATCAATAGTACCTTTAATATTTTGTAACTCCACTGTTGTGACTATTAAACCTAAGGGCGTAACCAAGTTTGCACCGATACCTCTTAACCTAGGCAACTCTACATTGATCTCGAAATTTATGGCCAATTTCTCTGCATCGCTTTGTCTCATTAAAGTCACCTGACTGCCTAAATCAACATGGCACTTAAAAATGATTTCGTTGACTTTTATATCCATTATATATTTAGTGTTAGACTTATCATCCAAGCTTAGCTGCGATACTTGCTTTTCTGTTTTGTCTGAAGAAGTGTTAATGTTAGAATTATTTTTGTTTAATACATTAGTTTTGTTCTTAAAACAATCTATTGTTCTATGCCCTAGTTTATCGCAATTAGTGCATTTATTTAAAGGTTTGTCACATTTAAAACTTGGGTGCCCGATTTGATGACAATTGTAACATCGTATATTAGCATTTTGTTTATTAGGAGGAAACTTAGAGTTGTTAGGTATACTATCATCGCTGGGGTTACGTCTGTCTAGTCTAGTTTTTCTAAAGCTGTCATTGTTATCTCTGATATTACCCACCTTGACTGATCTAAAGTATTTTAACACTTGTTCCGGTTCCGAAAATTGTGCAGCCTTGGCACCTACTTTAATTGCCCTATCATCTACTCCATGAAGTAAACAGTCTACTGCTTGCTTGCCGTTTATCTTGCACCTATTTAGCAAATTAATTTTCGCATAGTAATAGTGCTCTAACGATTCCCCGTAACGTACCCTTTTACTTAACATTTCAGTAAGGAGCTCAGCGTAGTCCTCGCGACTTGGGAATGATTCTATTAACTTTTTTTTCCACTCAGTCCAACTATACAATAGTGTAGGCAACCCTTGGTACCATGATTTGGCAACACCACATAATTTGGGAAGGGAATAGTGTATAATCTCCCTTTCGTCCCAATTGTAAATCTCTGCACATTCTTCAACCTTAGTAATCCACGTTAAAATGGATTGCTCCTTAATCATGGGATCAAAGTCTGGGATAACGTTGGTATTAAAAGATAATTTAGATCTATCTGAGCTTCTTACATCCTTAATTATAGAAAGAACCTTGTCAAGAATGGTGTCGTCCTCCGAAATCTTAGCCCGTTTATGAGTTCTTTTAGTTTTAATGGACTCACCTGATGATTCTGACGAATTCCTGTGATGTTTTCGCCTATTGTGTACACGCCTTCTCCGATGTCTTTCCAATCTCCCTCCAGTCCTTGTCGCTCGGATGTTACCACCGAAATCAGATTCCTCTGATGATGCCATTGATCTTCCCCGTCTGGAACGTCGTTCTTCCGATATACCTCCTTGGAACATACCACTTGTCCCAGGTTCTTGGTTTAAGCGCCTTCGACCTCGGTTGCTAACGTTAACTAGCCCTTCACCTTGGGCGTCATCAACTTGCGACCCTTGACCTTGAGTAAGTAATCCATGACCCCTGAAGTTTTGCACCTGTAACCCTTGACCTTGGGTATTATCCATCATTAACCCTTGACCTCGGGTGTTATCCATTGTTAACCCATGACCTCGGGTATTATCCAGTATTAACCCTTGACCTCGGGTGTTATCCATTATTAACCCTTGACCACGGGTATTATCCAGTATTAGCCCTTGACCTTGGGCACCAAAATCGTTAGGCCCTGAACCTCGGGCATCCTCAGAGTCCATGTTTCTGAAATGTTACAAGTAGGCGTGGAAGGAAATTTTATATATCCTTTTCGAATATCCCGTCTTCTGAACTGTAGAGGAACAGCCCGAAAATGCAAACACAGTTCACTTTAAACCACTTTTATTTTTCACTTCACTTAGCACTACACAATTCTCAACTCCTTACACAATAAGCACTTAGTACTTTATTTTAAGTAAATTTAAATAATTTAACTAATTACTTGGGAAATACACAGCACTGCCGCTTAAAGAGTGTTTCGTCTTCCGATGCCTGCAAGAGACTGCCAGGTTTTATTTTTCGAATGTTCCACGTGATGTTTTGCCGGAAGTAAGAAAAGTAAAGTACTAAGAAAATATGGCGCCGGAAGCGGAACCTCGGCAGGCTGTGATAAAATTAATATTACCATAAATTGTAAATAAATGAATCAATTGTGAATATAGTAATAAAATTATTTATAAAAACACTAATTTTAGCCAAATCATATTTTTTTTTATGGAATATCATTCTTGTTTAATTACATATATGCGTATTTGTCAAACCGGAACATCACATAAAAACAAAATCATTTTAAATTAATCAACCATTATACAATACAAAATATTCTTAATTTATGATAAAATTAATAAAGCTAACAACAGCTATGTTCGAATATCGCTATTTCTCAGACACTAGCGCCATTCTGGAATGACCATTATTGGAACCTCTGTTTTCAGTAAACAGCTGGACACTTTTTCAACTTTCCCCTCATATGAGATGGCCCTCTTACTGTATCCCTCGTGGTTGAGACTATGGGTTGCACAGATATAGGGTCTATCTATACTAGCTTCTTCACCGGCGGAAGCACTTTCTATATTAAAAAATCATGTTAATGAATGTAACATTTTATTTGAATTTAAACATATAACCACTAGAGACTTAATTAAAGCATTTCAGTCTCTGAAGGTGAAGAATACAGGTGACTTGTGGGGCATCTCGGTAAAAATAATACAGTATATTATAGATATCATAGCTCCATATTTGGTCGTAGTTTTTAATAAATGTATAGATCTCGGTATCTTTCCAGATCTTATGAAATGCAGCAAAATCATTCCACTTTTTAAAACAGGTGAAAAAACTGATGTTAATAACTATAGACCAGTTTCTGTTTTACCAACTCTTAGTAAGATCTTCGAAAAGATAATGCTGAATCAAATGTTAACCCATTTCAATAATAATAAATTATTACATCCTGAGCAATACGGTTTCACAAAAGGCCGGAGTACAACCGATGCCGGGGCTAGGCTTTTAAAGCATATATTTGAAGCATGGGAAGCATCACAAAATGCCATAGGTGTTTTTTGTGACTTATCTAAGGCATTTGATTGTGTTGAGCACGAAACATTGCTGCTTAAACTTGGCCACTATGGTATAAAAAACAAGGCCCTTAGCTTGATCGCGTCTTATTTGAGTGATAGAATACAAAAAGTAAGCATAAACGATATTAAGTCATCGGGGTCACCGGCTGTGATGGGTGTACCGCAGGGCTCTATATTGGGTCCGTTTCTTTTTCTGGTATATATTAATGATTTACCACATTATGTAAAGAACCAAGCGGATATTGTACTATTTGCTGATGATACATCATTAATATTTAAGTGTGAAAGGAATAAAGTAAATTTCGACGACGTAAATAGTGCTCTTTCGCATGTGTCGCGTTGGTTCACTATTAATAACTTACTTTTAAATGCAAAAAAAACTAAATGTATAGAGTTTGTGCTACCTAATGTTAAAAAAGTCAGCAAATCTCTTAAATTAAATAATGAAACATTGCATATGGAGGAATCAACGGTCTTTTTAGGGGTGACCTTAGATAGTAAACTTCAATGGGGCCCACATATAACAAATCTCGCGACAAAACTTGGTAGGGCTGCTTATGCTGTTAGGAGAATAAGGCAGTATACTGACGTCGAAACTGCTAGGATAGTTTATTTTGCTTATTTCCACAGTGTTATGTCATATGCCATCTTGCTGTGGGGCAAAGCAGCCAATATAGAACAAATTTTCATTCTCCAAAAAAGGGCTGTTAGGGCTATCTATAAACTTAAGTCTCGGGAATCTTTGCGTGAAAAGTTCAAGGTAATAGGTATACTTACAGTAGCTTCCCAGTATATCTTCAATAATGTAGTTTTTATAAGGAAGAATATAAACGCGTATAAACAAAATTTTGATATTAATAATCGCCAAACAAAAAGAATGTATCAATTAGTTACGCCTTCGTTCCGCCTAAGTAAAGTGCAACGATCTTTCATAGGGCTTGGTGTACATTTCTATAATAAAATCCCAAAAATAATACGTGACTTGCCAATAGAATCTTTCAAAAAACGTGTAAAAACACAATTGTTAGGCAAGGGATATTATAGTGTAAACGAGTATTTAAATGACAAAGACGCATGGAAATGATTAGCTCTGCAACCTGTTCCACTCAGAATAGTAAACTTTTGTATGATAAT
>OZ010705.1:2359797-2427625 GCA_963932265.1 Thymelicus lineola | reverse complement strand
TTTACAATGGATTGCTGAGAGGATGCTAGCTAGTCAGATAGGTAAGTTATTGGCACGAGGACCGTTGGATTAAAACGAACTGACCTCGCCTAATTTAACCTACTAACATGACCTTACTAACTTAAGCTAATCATACTATCTTAAAGTAACCTTACATTCTTTAAAGTAAACGTACTAACATAAACTTACCTACCTTATTAATTTAAACTAAGCATACTAACTTAAACTAATCATACTAACTTAACTGACCTTACGAACTTAACTAACCTTACTAACTTACACTAACCTTACTAAAAACTAATGTAACTTAACCTAACTTCCCTTAAACTAAGTCTAACCTTGTCTCGTTCCATAATCAGATATAGAAGAGTGTGTCACGGACACGAGAATTTTTATTATAGTGTGAATAACATTTATTTATTTTATTTATTACAAAATCTATTGTCATTTATTTATTACAAAATCATTGATAATAATACAAACATTATGTAATAATAAATTTTACGGAATGTCTTTATATCATACCCTGCACCTAACTTTTTTGCTGACTGTACATGTATAATGTACATATAACATACCTACTGCTAATAATAAAAATTCTTTGAATCAATCAAAACTATGTAACCTTATTAAGACTGACGCGTAGACGTAAATGATACTTACTTATTATTTAGGAATTATAATAATCACACTTATTTTAAAGCTTCATTGTGTGTATATCAATTATAACACAAATATAAATTACAAATGCGTTCTCCTGTATCGATATAGATATTAAAATTGACAATGTTCTCATTTAGAAGTTTAAATGTGTGTGAGATGTAAGTACAATTTATGTATAAATTATGTGATACTCAATATGTATAATAATTATATGAATATTTTTAATCTTGTATACACTTAGAAGAAGGATACAAATTACTAAGTTAAACTATAACTAAGAAGTTATTAAAACATTTGTGCTATTTTACATATTATAACAATAAACTATTTCGTCATTTCTCTAGAACTGACTGTTATAATACTGAGAATTTGTCTTATGTATACTTCTTCTAAGAGCATACTACTAAACATTATTGTCAAATATTTGTAAAACCCAACTTTCGACTGAAAATCGTTTGAGTTCTTTAATATATTAAGAGAGTGTTAGGCCTCTGTCCACGTAGACGCACGTCACAGTCAAGCTGTATTGTCAATTGTCCCTTGTTTGCAGCTTGCGCAGTTTGTCTATTGCCTCATTATGCAGCTTGCATGCAATCGTCAAATGAAGCGCCGTGGTCAGTAGGCTTTAGTATAGCAATACCACAGAAGAAATTATAGTACATAATTATGTATGTATATGTAATACTAACCTAATAACAATGAATTTCAGCAAAGTAACGCCATATACTTTCATTGTAGTGTTTCGACGTAAAACAAAAAAATTCGATGTGTCAAAAATACAAAAGGTTTTGGTTGTGTCCATAGTAATCTACAGAGTTGGTTTACTTTGGATGAAAGATGATGAGGAATGATTTGGATGAATTTGGTGCCTTACAGTAGACACGCGGTAGGACCTCAAGTGAGTCTCGGAGTCAATATTTCAGCTAAAATTGGGTTTTGCTACTTAAAAGTAATTTTCCACGTGATGTCGCTTCTTGTAAATGTATTTCTTGTATTCTATACTTGACTGTATTCTACTTATAAATCGTATCCTATATATTTTGTACTATGTAATGTACTTTTTATACAGATATAAGTGTATGTTGATGTAATGTAGGCAATGTAAGGCTCGTATATTCCGTGTATACTTAATTCGCAAACGAATACTTATCTAAATGTAAATGAAATAAATATTTTCGACATACTGAGTATTTTGATTTCGTAACCTTGTTTGTTTAATATAATATTAGCTGATAGTAAAAAGTGGGCTTTATTTTTAACGAATTCGATGTACTATTTTATACACCTTTTTTATAAAACTTCATAGTCGCGAAACGTTCTTACCAATGTTACATGTTATAAAATTAATATAGATTTAAAAATTAAAAAAGGCCCTCTATCAAAAAAGTTATCATGATCATTGAAGTATAATGTCATAGAACAGACATCTCGAACAAAATGTGTGTCCCGCCCGGGAGGGTCCATTTTCAAAATTGAGCCCCCGTTCTCCTTTCAAAATCGAACGAATCCATTGAAGATTGAAGCCACGTGGCGTCAATGCATTGGGACATACATGGTGTTCGCGGTGTCGGTTCTTATAGTATTAATACTTCAATAATTATGATAATATACCTTTTTGAAATCTTTATGGTGAGCTCTTTAATTTGATACCCATATTGCATTATTTGATTAATTTTTATTTTTTGATTCTTCAAACCCGTTGCGTCCCTGTTGACAATAATAGGCTAGTTGACAAAATTTGGAAATTAGTTTAAAACTATAGCTTAGCATCTATTTCACCCCAAAAATATATTATTCTAAGAAAAATAAGTCTTTTACATTAGTATTTTGAGTTTTTAGAAATGAACTTGAAATTGACCTCGAAAAAGGCCAAGACTGTCATGGCGTTTTGAATGACGTCACACCTCGCGAAACAGCCGTGTTTGTGTATGACAGTCAATTGCGTTTTTTAATAAATAATGAATTCCTCGTATTATAAATACTGTATAGTGCTCCAATGTAAAAGTACAACGATAAAAACGCCAAACAAATTATTCATATACGTTCCAAACAATAAACAAATACGTAGAAAGTGGTTAAATATGGCAAGGAGGCAAGATGCTCTTACTTTATCAACTGATTCCACAATTTATTTCTGTGAAGATCATTTTGATGTAAGTAATAAACACAACTTGATGTATCTATTTATAAATGTATAGTAAAAGAAATGAATTTTGCAAAATCTACCATAATATACCACACATAACCTATAAAATGTTATGACTTGAGTAGGTTTTTATGATTTATTTGAGTTAAAATATTATTTTCGTTTTATAAAATGTAATAATTCATACTCTTCTTATTTTTTTAGTTGCCAAACGATATGATTAATTATACAGAGTATCATATTATGGGTAAAGTTTCTCGAGTGCGCATGAAACCAGGTTGTATACCAAAGAAGTTCGAATGCCAAGAAGATAGAAGGAAACGGATATACAGCTATTTGGGCAAATTACTGCTGTTTGCTTTGTTAAATCCTGATTCCATAGCAAATTATATCTGTCTTTCAAGATTAAACTAAAAACGAACTGTATTAATTTAACGAGAATTGCTGAAAACTCCAAATAACCTGTTCATTTTATACGAAAATGACAGCTACAACGTAGTGTTTCGCGAGGTGTGACGTCACGCTTCCATGCGCTTCACTGATTGATGTTTAATGTCACGTGATTAAACGCCTCAATTTGTCGATTTTATTTTCCAAAAATATTATTAATCTTTTATTATTTTAATAGAAAAGCTGCATTTTTGTTTACTAATTATCATGGTTAATCATTAGAAACTCTAAGCCATTCGATTTATTCTTAGTGGAAACAAGCCTATTCATCCCTGTATAACATCATAAAATGTGTACCAACAGAAACAATAAAGACTTCTATTTCAAACAATGGCATCTCACAGCCACCATTTGTTATTTCACTTATCTAAGAACACTTGGGTTATCAAGACGAATCTAACGATATCTTAATGAGGATCATTCACGTAACTGAAAACCTGGTTTTGATGTAGCTAAGCGCTTAGGATTTGTTTTCTCTAGTATGACAGTTTTTAAATTTTTAAAATCCATCAAGAAATGACCGAGTTATTAATTATTCAAGGTAGGCACTATTTAAATCGCGCGCGCTTTCTCGATTTTCTGTGATGACGTCATTTGTCGCTTAGGCCGGCCGGGAGCCTCGCGCCCGGCGCACTTTGACTTAGCCTTACGCGAGCTCGTTGTAGTGAATGTTTTAAATAGGTATAATAATACGTTTTTTTCTTGGTGATTACTTCTCACTTTTTATTTTGACATCGTTCTCATCATGAAATATTTTTATAAAAGTAAAAATAACTGCATGTTATGGTACAAAACAATGAAGATTGGCTTTGTATACTGTATATTGTACTGTATGTATATTGTTTTTGAATTACGCTATAGCCAAATTTTTAACAATAAAAATGCATAATATAATTAAGTGTGCCCATTAAACCTAAAACAGATTTATGTCCTGCTTGAATACTAACTGCCCTTCTTTCGCTTAAAGTGCTTAATCTTACCTAGGTATTACGAGTATATTATTCGGGAAACCTGCCTTAATAGCCGCAGTCGAAATATTTTTAGTTACGATTATTTATAGATAACCATACAAATTTTTTCTCAATAGGAAAAAACGGAACCTTTGTAGGATCACTTCTTGTGAATCTGTCCGTCCGTCTGTCCGTCTTTCTGTCGGTGAAGACCATTTTACACAGGAAAGCAGGTATTCAAAACCTACAGGTAGGCGACGTACTTCTTGGTAACCTAGAATCACGAAATTTGACAAGAAGCAGTCTACTACGACTTGTTGTCCTGTGTACAAGTTAATGAAAAATCTATAAAATAAAATAAAAAAAATACCATTACTTTACTACCTAGTAACGTGGGAGGAGCGAACATGTCATTGTGTGTAGGTACATGTAATATAAAGTGTATGTGTGTGATGGATGAATACTTGTATTGAGACTTTAAGACTTATAGATAGATACTGTACTTTTCTAAATAAATTGATGATGACCTTCGCTCAGCGGCCTTTTCTAGGCTGACGTTCCCAGGTTCGATCCCCGAGCGGGCTTCAATTTGAATTTAAATTTGGATATTTTATTATTGTGTTCGTCTTTTTGTGTCCGTATATATTAATCACGCCACATAATAGATTTTCAGAATATACGATTTTATGAATAATAATTTTATTTGAAACTAGTACCTAAATGCTCTCGCTTCGATTCAGGTTCGGTTCGGTAAACCTTTCTGTAAGTTCACAATCTAATAATTTTACAGACGGAACTCTGTAAATTTTTCACCGCTACAATACATAATTGAAAACTGCATCTAAATTCGTTAAGCCATACGATAAATTCTAAAAAGCTAATTCTAAGTGATAATTTTTCTCAAACATATTTCATGCACAAACATATCAGTTACTGTTTATTACAAGCATATAATTATGATTAATTTTGCCGAATTGGGCGGCATAGAATAGATACAAAAGGGGAAAGGGGGGCCCCCTTTCCCCCGGGTGACCCTTCGCGTTAGGGTTAAACTATAAATATATTATTAAACATCAATAATATTACTGGTATTTTCATTAAGACTGCTTGGCCTTCTTTCTTGATTCAAGTGACAAATAACTCGTGTTCCGGCTGAGGGTCTGAGGGCTATTAGGCACAGTGTTACCACAGATAGGTATCTAGATTTTTAGAAACGAGCCTGTGGGTGTTACTAATGTCGATGGGGATGCTGTCCACTTATCATCAGGTGGCTTGTCTGTTTGGTTGCCGACAGTTTAAGTAAAAGTGTTATTATCTCGTTTCTTTTCATAATTTTAAACTGTTTTTTTGAAATATTAGCGTAATTTAGAACACGAAAAAAGTTTATTAGGTGTAGCAATGGTCGTACTTGCAAAATGCGGCATGATATAAATATTATCTTGACATCATTTTCCCTCACTCCACCGAAACAAGACTAAACTCATGCAATCCCCGTACGTCGCGTCGCGGTGAGGCGTCAAATGACGTCACAGGCGGTTTCGCGCTCGTTGCGCGTGTTTTTTGAAACTCATTTCTAAAATCGCTGTAACTTCTTTATTTTTGGTCCGATTTTGAAAATTTTTTCAACGATGTTCATAGTTTTTTCATATCTACAAATCTGCATACTCAAAAAAAAATGTGAATGATCCTCATTATTGTAAATCCATTCAGCTGTTTGGAAGATAACAGGTAATAAAGAATATTACACGCATACATACAAGATACGCGCGAAAAACAACCCTTCCTAGCAATCGGGTAATAAGGAAGTTCTGGTTTTCGCGGACTCATGTAATATTACTACCTACTACTATGTATATTTATAAAATTTCTAAAGTCTTCAAAATAATCATCTAATTTGTAGTAACCTTTTGTCACAATAATGCTTTTAAGCGTGATAACAACGCAAAGTATTAATACTATTTGTTGTTTACTTACTGGTATGGAACTCACTACGCAGGCAAGTTATAGCCTTAGTTACTAGCCGAAGTGATGTTATATCTCACCAGGCTGCGGAACCCAACGTGCTATATTAAATCATCTATAGACTTCAAATAAAATGCAGATGTATAAAAACAATATTTTTATTATATTATCATAATTAATATGATTCATACTTATGAAATACATTAATATATCTGGACACCTAAATCAAGGTAGGTCGAGTTATTTGGTTTAATGCATAAAAAATAAAAATAAAACAAAATTTACACCATTTTAATTCATTTTAAGTTTTAGTCACATTGGAGATAACTTGATTTTTGTGTCCGGAAGTATAAATATAATATTACAACAATTTTTGCATCATGTATTCGCAACAATGTAGTAGATAATTGATCCGATTATAACTAAATTCGTCTATTAAATTGATAAACAATCGATATGACATACAAACAAACAAAATTGTTATTATCACTTAACTATTACTATTAATTGGATCTCAATATATACATTCCTATAGGTGCCTTTCTGGCTTATTTCATAACCAATTATTTGAAAACAATGATCATTCTGTATCAGGGTTCAAAGCGATAATTATCCAAGATAATTATCATGATAAAATAAATATGCTGATAATTATCTTTGTTTGATAAATAAAATCTGCCTCTCTTATACCAAATGTTTGTGATATTATAAATATTAAATCATTCTTTACATATCGGCTCTTGATAGGAAAAATTGACTAAGCAATATTGAGCTAACTTTACAGGAGAGCAGTTTAGAGTTGAGTTTTTAGAAATAATCATATATTTTTTTGTAATCCTCCTACCGGCGTTATTCTTACTGTTTTGGAATCCTTATTTTATCATCTATATTGTGGCATATACAACTTTTTTAAAATTCCAACTTTAAACTGCTCTCCTTTAAAGTTAGCTCAATGTCGCTTAGTCAATGTTTCCTTTCAAGCATCAATATGTATATTATTAGCATTTCAATGATAATTAAATTAATAACACAAACATTCTGTTGTATTGTCTAAGGATTGTAAAGTTAATTATTATTATGTTATGTCTGATAATTATGGGATAATTATCTGATAAGAGGCATATTTATCTTGATAATTTTAAACCCTGTTTTGTATGTTAATATTAGTATTATAATAGAAAAGCCTGATTTACCATCAGGCTAGTCAAAGCAACAGATGTCTCTGAAGTCACCTTGTCTACCATGGCTGATAATTAATTATTGTTTGATAATTATGGGATAGTTATTTGATAAAAGGCATATTTATCTTGATAATTTCAAACCCTGTTTTGTATGTTAATATTAGTACTGTAATAGAAAAGCCTGATGGTAAATAGTCAAAGCAACAGCTGTCTCTGAAGTCACCTTGTCTACCATGGTAGACAAGACAAATATAAATACTAATACAAATGTCATATTACATAGGTCATTTTGCCCTGTCTAATTCTACTTCAGATCGCTCTTTATCTTGCCGTATCCAACTTCACAAAGTTTATTAAACAATACCATGTCATCTTTTATCTAACTATAGCACACCTTACTAATAAGAATAACCATAGACTAATCACCATCAACTATCTAATGCTGGCCATACACGATCAAGTATACTTGTCAAGTTTGCAGCGGACTTGAAGCGGCATCCACTTGACGGTGTATGGCCACGGTATGGCTACCTGGCTATATAGCTATCTCATGCAAACTGGATGCCCCATCAAGTGTATGACCGTGTATGGTCTCCATATGGTAATTTACAAAAACAGTTTCAACCTGTAAACGCTGCAGTCGGAACCAATCCATCACTATCACAACACAGTAACGACACATCACTACACACAACACAGCGAGGGTGAGCTGGTCCCCCGTGGGCTCGGCTGGGGGGCTAGGGGGGCTACAGCTCGAACCCCTCGAGGATCAAGTCCTAGAGGAAGTCATTGTAGCCCGGGACTTCGTCGAACTGCTGGCTGGCCGGCCGTACCGCGCCACCGGGACGGTATTGGGGTTGCTATAATGTCATGATTTTATTTATCTCAATTAGAATTTTACAAAATATTTCGATAATTTATATTTCATTTATTGTAATCCAATGCCAAGTAATATCGACCGGAAATAAACTTAAATGATTTTTTCAAAATAGCAGCGGAAGTTCGATTTTTAAACATTAGAGCGGAAGGAAGTGAGACTCGGATATTACTTGGACAGTGGAGGGGTAAGATTGTTTAAATAGCCTCTGCAATAGAAGTGTGGTTGATTTTTGAATACGGTGTCGAGTAGTTCAGATATAGTGAAGTGGTGTTATAAAAGTGTGTGTAATAAAAAGTGTTTGAAAGTGCTATACTGTTTCATTTAACGCGACGACGGAATTTCTTCACATATCAGAAGTGCTGATCCGCGTCCCACGATGTCTGAAACTGGTAAGTACGTTTAAAATATAATATTTCGTAAATTATCTTTAATACACTGTTTCTTTCAGCCTTAATTAATTTGATACAAAGTGCAGTTTAAATAAATCAGGGATAAATGATGGGCACGTGCTTAATTGAACATAACGTGTACTCGAATTTGTAAGAGGTATTTTTTTTACCTATTTGTAATTTGTAATAAAATAAAAAGTAAGCATTTAAATTAGGGAGTGCTCATGTAAGTAGAAAAATATGAGCCATGTAGGTGTGCTCATACGAGTTGTAAGATACGAGCCATGTAGGTGTGCTCATGCGAGTAGTCAGATATGAGCCATGTAGGTGTGCTCATGTGAGTAGTTACATATGAGCCATGTAGGTGTGCTCGTGTGAGTAGTAAGATATGAGCCATGTAGGTGTGCTCGTCTGAGTAGAGAAGATATGAGCCATGTAGGTGTGCTCGCCTGAGTAGTAACATATGAGCCATGTAGGTGTGCTACCGTGAACTGCATTACGAGCCATGTAGGTGAGCTCGAGTGAAGTTGCAAGAAGGGCCATGTAGGTGTGCTCGTATATAAGACCGACATAATATTATGCATATTATAAGCTCGTATATCGGAAGGTGTAAGTTAGTAGGTGTGAGCCGCATAGGTATACTCAAGTACATACATCAAGGCCCGTATCGATGTGCAATATTGTTATGGATTATTTTATTAAATTTTATTTTTGAAGAATCGCTTAAGTACTAGTGAATAATACGAGTATAACATCTTACGTTGTTCAGTGGTAATAAGTGAAGACTATTTTAGTATGAAACCGAATATCAGCTAACAAATGAAATGTTGCCAGTATTTAGAAATTTCTATTTATACATTTTTTTTCAATAAATAATAATAAAAGAAGGGAAAATAAAACATGAATTAATTATTTACAAATATTTACAAAAACAATTGAACAATTATTGATTCTTAAGAATTGACATTTACAGTGGAAAATGCACCAGAGAGATCTCGACGTCGCAGACGACGGAGACGATCATCTTCATCGGAGTCTGGTGATGAGAGGCCATCGCGGAGATCGCGGCGGAGTGCAGACCGAGACCGAGCCACTGCAGAGTATCTCCTGAAGATGATAGCTTCGCTTCAAGGATCAAGTAAGACTTCTCAATCAACTAATGTGGTACCGGAATTCGATCCTGATAGTAAATCTCAAGATGTTGATCGTTGGCTGAGGAAGGTCAACGAATGCGCTGTAATCTATAGTTGGGATGAACAGCAAACTGTGCATTTTGCGTTGCAAAAATTACGTGGGTTAGCGAAAAAGTGGTATGAAGCTCTTCCATCCCTCAATTATTCGTGGCCTGAATGGCAAGTTAAATTAAGAAAAGCTTTCCCTAACGAAGAAAATTATGGCAAGTTATTGGAAGAAATGTTGAACAGGAAATCACAAACGGATGAAAGCTTAAGAGATTATTTTTACGATAAGTTATCATTGTTAAGCAGATGTGACATTCAGGGCACAAAGGCTGTTGACTGTATAATACATGGAATATCTGATCATTCGATTAGAAATGGTGCTCAAGCTCTTAAATGTAAGGAACCGGAAGATTTGTTAAACTATTTAGCTTCACAACAAACTAAAACTCAGACTTATTTGAATAATTCTTATAAAAGGAAATATGAACAACGCAATAATTTACATAACAATAAGAATACAAATTTAAATTTTAATAATAATAAAAGTAACCTCACGTGTTTCAACTGTCAGGATAAGGGCCATTCATATTACAATTGTCCTAAACCATTAGTTAAGTGTGCTAAATGTGGACGGGTAGGTCATAATTACGACGACTGTAGTAGGAAGCCATTGAATTCTTTTACTAACAAAAATTCAACAGAGGATAATAAGAAGGTTCTAAAAATCTGTTATTCTAAAACCGACTCAGTATTTTCTACACAGAATAGATCTCAATATTTCAATAGTGGCCAAAATTCGTCTAGCTCTATCAACCCTCTAAATACCAACAGTAAATTTCACAAAACGATATATTTAAATGACAACGTGTTGGAGTCATATGTAGATTTTGGGAGTGACTGTAGTTTGATCCGATTATTTGATGCTCAAAATTTAGGTCTACCAAAAATTTTGAAAGATTTGCCTATTATCAAGGGATTCGGGAACGCAAGTGTCCACCCAATATTTAGATCTAAAGTTAATATAAAAATAGATGAAATTGAGGCAGAAATAGACATATTTGCGGTGAGCGATGAACTTTTGCAAACGCCAGTGCTATTGGGGCAGAATTTAACTGAGTTGCCTAACCTCACCGTTATTAAAGATAATGAGCGTTTATATTTTTACTCGAGTCCTTGCCACGACTTAAGTAAGGGTAACTCAAATTTAAGTTTATTCGTAGAGAAGGAAACCACTATCGATCAGGGAGGTCTAATAAATGTTTATTGTAACGATAAATTTTCTGGGGTAATCTACATTGATGGTAGCGTAAGAACAACTCCAGCGCAGGAATATCATCTCCATCGCGGTCGTTACATGTTAGATAATGGTAAAGGGTCGATTTTTGCAACAGCTCTAACCAAAATGCCAATTACTTTTAAACCTAACACGCTGATAGCTAGAGTACACCATGTGGTAGAATCGGTACTCACTATTAATTTAAATGAAAGTCAAACTAAAGCATTTGATTTGACCGACATCAAAATAGGGCTTAATATAGACAATACTGTTAAAAATAAACTTTATGAACTCTTACAAAAGTACCGATCATGTTTTGCTTCCAGTCTTAATGAGTTGGGGTGCGCCAAAGATACAGAAATGACGATAGAGCTGACTGACAAAATACCTGTAGTATATCGTCCTTATAGGTTGTCATATCATGAACGTGAACAAGTTAGACTGATTGTTGATGACTTAATGAAAAATGGTATAATACAGGAGTCTGAATCCAATTACGCCAGCCCCGTTTTATTAGTAAAAAAGAAAACGGGCGATGTAAGATTATGTATAGATTATAGGGCGTTAAATAATAAAACTGTAAAAGATAAGTACCCACTTCCTTTAATTGATGACCAGGTGACAAACTTAAGCGGTAATAAATTTTTCTGCACATTGGATTTGGCTTCCGGGTATTACCAGATACCGGTGAAAGAAGAATGTCGTCACCTGACTGCGTTCGTCACTCCCGACGGCCACTATGAATTTAGGCGAATGCCGTTTGGATTAGCGAACGCACCAGCCGTTTTCCAACGAATGATAAATAAGTTATTAGGTACTAAAAGGTTTACATCGGCGCTTGCTTATATGGACGACATTCTTATTCCATCGGCTACCATAGAAGACGGATTTACGAAGCTAGAAGGTGTATTAGAGTTACTCAAGACAGCTGGCCTCACTTTAAAACTATCAAAATGTAGCTTCTTTGATACTAAAATTGAATACTTAGGTTATGAAATATCTTGGGAGGGTATACAACCTGGGGAGAGAAAAATCGAAGCTGTTAAGAATTTTCCTATACCTAAAAATACACATGAAGTAAGACAGTTTTTGGGCTTAGCAAGCTACTTTCGTAAGTTTGTTCGGGGTTTTGGCGAAATCGCCAGACCCTTGACTACTTTATTAAAGAAGGAAGTATCATGGCAATGGACGGAATCTGAAGCAAAATCCTTCCATACACTAAAAAGCAATTTAATCGAACGTCCTATTCTAGCTTTA
The DNA here is from genome assembly GCA_963932265.1 of Thymelicus lineola. Classification (NCBI taxonomy): domain Eukaryota; kingdom Metazoa; phylum Arthropoda; class Insecta; order Lepidoptera; family Hesperiidae; genus Thymelicus; species Thymelicus lineola. The sequence continues at coordinate 2,415,290 of OZ010705.1, read as the reverse complement.
TATGATCCAAATTTAGTTACCGAATTGCATACGGATGCCAGCTCTATGGGTCTGGGTGGAATTCTACTTCAGTGGCAAACAGATCCAAAATCCCTTAAACCAGTAGCATATTTTAGCAGACAAACCACGGCTGATGAGCGCCATTTCCATTCGTATGAATTGGAAACGTTAGCTGTGGTATGTTCGTTAAAAAAGTTTCGCGCCTATCTACTGGGTCTCAACTTTACAATTTTTACGGATTGCAGTGCCCTACGAACTACACTAACTAAACGAGATCTAATACCACGCATCGCGAGATGGTGGCTTCAGATTAGTGAGTTCAATTTTAAAATAGAATATCGTCCCGGCCACAAAATGTCTCACGTAGATGCTCTGAGTAGGAATCCGTCCATATCCAATGAATCGGAAGTACTCAACTGCTCAAAAATTACCTCTGAAAACTGGTTGCTTACTCTACAAATGGCAGACCCGGAACTAAAACGTATTTCTAGAATTTTAAAACCTGATTGTGAGGATGAAGTTGTTGAAATTAAAAAGAATTATGTTGTCAAAAATCATGTATTATACCGAAAAATTAACGGTGAATTGCGCCTGGTAGTACCGAAGAATGCTAGATGGCAGATCTGCAAAGCCAATCACGATGATATGGGTCACTTTGGATTTGCAAAGACTTTCGAACGCATCGAAGCCCGGTATTGGTTTCCCAAATTAAGAAAATTTGTACGGAAATATGTAGCTGCGTGTATTGACTGCGCTTATAATAAGGACAATGCATCCAAAACGCGTGTAGGGCTTCTACATCCCATTGAGAAAATAGCGATTCCATTCCATACTCTACATCTTGACCATTTGGGGCCATTTATAAAAAGTAAATCTAAGCAAAGTTATGTATTAACCATTGTCGACGGATTTACCAAGTATCTTTTTGCAAGACCAGTTAGAGATACTAAAACCAAGAACGTCATTAGAGCTTTACAAAATTTATTCAATGATTTTTGTGTGCCTTCTAGAATAATAACGGATCGAGGAACTGCTTTTACTTCTGCACAGTTTAAAAATTTTTGTAGTGACAATGGGATAAAACATGTGCTTAACGCAGTTGCTTGCCCCAGAGCAAATGGACAGGCAGAGAGGTTCAATCAAACAATTTTATCTGCTCTGTCAACTCAGAACTTTAATAATGATGAGCGTGACTGGGACAAGCAATTGGGCAAGGTACAATGGGGTATAAATAATACCGTAAATGCTACAACAAAGAAATCTGCGGCGGAATTACTATTTGGTTTTAAATTAAACAATATTTGTGATAACAAAATGCTTGAAAACGCGATCGAGAATAATACAGATCTCACGCTACCAGACGTTGCTGAAACTAGACGTGAAGCAGCTGAAAATATAAGAATCAGTCAGTCTAAACAAAAAGAACTTTACGATCGCGATAGACAGCCAGCTAAACAATACTCAGAAGGTGATTTAATCAAAATCACGAAGACTAATTTCAGCAACGATGGTAAAAGTAAAAAGTTATTGCCTAAATTTGTTGGCCCTTATAGAATTTCAAAGTGTTTAGAAAACGACCGATATCAGATATGCAATGTGCCTGGTTTCAATACTAAGAATTATAATAGTGTTATTTCATCAGATAGAATCCGCCCGTGGATACATTTAAATTCTTTAGATGTTAATAATGATTCAAGTTCCGAATCATCTTCTTCAGATGACGAAAGATCAACCGCTGAACACCTTTAGATGTTTCCTAAGTCATTTTATTTTAATCATAATTTATTATGTTACTTTACAATAGTTTTTATATTTCTTTCTTTATTATCATCTTTTTTTATATCAACTTTTATTTAAATTTGTTATATTTTTATTTTTTTTTAAATCGAATTGCGAGTGTCATGATTTTATTTATTTTATTTCACTTTTAGATGAATTTTATGATTATTTATTCTGTATATTTTAATCACAGTTGTTGTAATTTTAGTTATTTTAAGACTAATTACGATTGTTTTTGCATGTTCCGAATCACGAATGTTGTAATCATAAATATTTTATTAATTTATTTTATTTGTTTAGTTTACGAATCAGAAATAATATTTTTTTTTATATTTCGTGCTCCGGAGCTAGCACGTTATCAGATGGCCGAGTGTCATGATTTTATTTATCTCAATTAGAATTTTACAAAATATTTCGATAATTTATATTTCATTTATTGTAATCCAATGCCAAGTAATATCGACCGGAAATAAACTTAAATGATTTTTTCAAAATAGCAGCGGAAGTTCGATTTTTAAACATTAGAGCGGAAGGAAGTGAGACTCGGATATTACTTGGACAGTGGAGGGGTAAGATTGTTTAAATAGCCTCTGCAATAGAAGTGTGGTTGATTTTTGAATACGGTGTCGAGTAGTTCAGATATAGTGAAGTGGTGTTATAAAAGTGTGTGTAATAAAAAGTGTTTGAAAGTGCTATACTGTTTCATTTAACGCGACGACGGAATTTCTTCACATAAACATATTTAGTAATATTCATATTTAACATTGAACTATAATAAAATTTTAATTAAAAAAAAACCGACTTCAAATGAAGTACATCCAATAAAAAAAGAATCATCGGTTGGCGTAATATTGAGTTATTCGTACATTTATTGCACAGATACGTCCAAACCGCCCACCTAACAGAAAAATAGAAAAAAATCTAAATTACTTGTTTATTTTCGTACTAATTTTTAATATAGTATTGTCCGTTTACACGTATTAATTTAGTTAAAATTTAGTTATTTACTTGACTACATAATACGTGTAAGCCGAACATTAAGTTCAAAGTCAATCAGGCCTATGATTGGTCGAAACTGTTCATCCAATGTTCCAATGTGATCACTCTTCAGGTACACCTAGGTTCTCAACCTGGGTAAAGCATGGGATACTTATCATAAATTTTGCTATAAATTGTACATAAAGTCAATTTTTTGACGAGTCTTTGGAGGAAAATGTAATTTGAAAATAAGTCAGGCATAAAATTTTAAGGATAAATTATTTATCACTTAATTTTAATAACAAACTTTTGTTTACTATTTTTTTAAATAACATTTCAATAACAAGTAGTGCCAATATTTTTAGCAGATAAGACTCGAATAAAAAACGGACTATTTTTTTTGCTTTTGCTACTCCAACTGATATTAAAATGTACATAAAAATATTAAAATATAAACAGTGAAAAAAAACTGATATTATTGTACAGTCGATGCCACATTTTGCTATAAACTGTACAAAGTAGGTATGTATTCCGTATCAGCAACCTCTTTGATGTATTAGAAGTTTACAAATATGTACATCCTGTTTCGGTCAGAACTTTCTATAGCAGGGACTTAGGGAAGCTTCTAGTCTAGAAAATCTATATTTTTGCAGGACAGTGACATTATGACAGTGACCGTTTCGTCATGTCATAATGTCACATTTTGTTTGAACTTACTTTATTTTATAGTTTGTCGGATAAATGTGAAGACATGTCACAATATGAAGATTTTTGTTGTAAGCATAATGTCTTCTGTGTTGTAACCATGAAGTATAGAAGGTAGAAGGAGGAAAAACGCGTCCAATTACTATGTTCGAATATCGCTATTTCTTAGACACTAGCGCCTTTATGGAATGGCCATTATTGGAACCTCTGTTTTCAGTAAACAGCTGGACACTTTTTCAACTTTCCCCTCATATGAGATGGTCCTACTACTCTATACTCCATGGTTGTAAGGTAAGATAAGGGTGTTCCCCTGTCTGATTTTTTAATATTGATTAAAGTTTAACATGTAATTAATTCACATTTATCCGCCACACTATACATTGTCTATATATCGAGTGTCCAAGGCCCACTTATTGTGACAGCTATAAAAAAAAAAACAAAAAAGCGTGTTAAAATTAAAAAATGAAACTGTTATAGAAAAGGTGTTGGAAGCATTACTTATGCGTGCGAGGAGTTTACGGTGAGAGGCATTAAGTGGATGCAGTGACAGCGATGACATGAGAGCGGCTAGGGGCGGCTACGGGCGGCTAGAGGCGGCTAGGGGCGGCTAGGGGCGGCTAGGGGCGGCTAGGGCGTCACATGTGCGGCCGCGGACCTCTCGGCTGTTGCTGTTGCTAAAAAGACAGTGGACTAGGCTTAGTTTAACATGCTCAAGGTATTAAGGTTTTAAGAAAAAGAAAAAAAGCGGAAACAGAAAAGTCTAGAATAAGAAAAAAAGATTTTCTATTAATATTTTTGGTTACGTTGTTGGACTTGTAAGCAAATTACATGTACTTAATATAAAAAAAACTATTATTAAAAGTTTTACGCAAAATTCAAAGCTATATTTAATGACTAGTTATGTGTAATGAATTCGTAAAAAAAATTTCATAAAGGATTTATAGGATTTTACTATAGGATTTTTTTTATAAGACAAATAGGATTTTACTGAGTAAGTGTCTTTACCATTCACGATTACTATTTCTATGTCTCTATATTAATAAATTAATTAAATTATACAGTAAGTACTGTGAACGTGCCAGCTTCGTTAACCGACGTACACCTAGTACTATATATATCCCCTAGTAAAATTTCCTATACATATATATGTATATGTATTCCCTATATATTTATGCATTATATATTTATATATTATTTATTATATATTTATGTTATTATAGGTATTTATGTATGTCTGTGTATTTGTATGTATGTATTCTTGTTATGTAATTACTTAGTCTGCAGATTTTATTAATCATATAATATATCTATATCTCATGTTAACACCCGCCATCAGTTCTTTCCACATCCATCCAGAGTTGACTGGTGGACAATGCCATTAGGTATTAAGTTTGCCCTTTGTTCATTCTTTTTTATAAGGTGACATAAACATGTAAATAAATAAATAACTAAATATATTAGGTCAGAACTGACCTGCTGCAAGAGATGCTTGAGTCCAGGGTTGGTGGGCATCATGGGGCGCATGATACGCGGCCCGTGCGCGGCGGCCCCCGCACCCCGCAGCTGCTGCAGCTGCTGTTGGAGCTGGTGCTTGCGTTGCTCCTGTAGACGGTGTTGTTAGAGGTGAAGTATAACGATGGAATCCTATAGCATAATGTCATGAAGGACGGTGAATTGTCACCGTTGTTGTTGGGCAACAAGAACCAACGGCCTAGAATTCATGGAAGCGCTTCTAAGTCGATCCTAAGTGATGGACAAAGTTAAGCAACAGCGGGCGCCTTCGGTAAACCGCCGCTAGTGAAAAAAAAATTAAGCATTTTCGTGCTTCGGACGGCACGTAAAGCCGTCGGTCTCAGTTGTTATCTTAAGATAACAGTCGTTCCGCCATGTCAGCCCTCCGGCGGCGTGAAAATTTGCGACAATTGGGTTGGTCACTAACCCCTTGACCAATCCGCAATGTGGCAGCGTCATGGCCTCCTTAAGAGGAGAGACCCATGCTCAGTAGTGAGTCATTAAGGGGCTGAATCCTACCGCTGCCACCGTTCCCAGCTCCCATCGATCCCACCGCTGCCACCATACCTCAAGCTGTTTATAATGCTGCTCCTGTTGCTGAGCCGCGTGCAGATGCGACATGATGTCCATCTGCGACTTGAACTGCGCCTCCTGTTGCTGTGCTGCCTCTAGAGTCTGCTGCAGGTGCTGGATGTTCTCCAGGTTCTGCTGGCGCGCCGCCTCGAGCCCGTCAAGTTGGTTGACGCGCGCGCCCTTGCCGCCTTGCGGCACTTGGACTTGGGACACTTGCGGCACTTGGCCACCCATACCACCAGCCATCATCATGCTCTGGAAACAGGTGGATTATATTAAAACACACACAAAGACACAATTTTTTCATACCTATGAACTAAGGGGCCATTCATAAATTACGTACTTCTCGAAGAGAAGAAGGATCAAAATTTTAACATGTCTTTACATATCGTAAAGCCTTTCTTACAAAACATTTTTATAAGTCGACAATAATAAGGACTAACAATATTTGATTTACGTCAACTTATGAGTTTAAGTGCAATTAATCCTTATCTAAAAGCAGGTAAAATCTAAAGTAAGAAGGGTGCAGTCTGAGAAATTTTATATGTTATTAAATGGGGATCTTACGTGAGAATATTATGTGGGGTGAAAGAGTGTCAAAATGGCAAAAAAAAATTCATAATTAAAGAATGACCCCTCAAAGAACATCGCTGACTTAACCAATGTATCATGATACCTGAGCGTGTGGCGACTGTTGCGAGGGCCCGGCTAGGGCTCCTGCCACGCCGCGGAGCCCCCCACCCATCGCCCCGCCCATGCCGCCACCCATCGCACCTGCCCCTGAAACACACACACACACACGCATGTTAATGATGTTAGACTCAGAGTTACTAACGGTTAATTAAATCGCTCCTAAGTACAGTATTTGTATGGCGATTCTTTACTAAGGCGCGAATAAAGTAACCGTTAGTGACTTTGAGTTGGGGCGATAGTCTACATTTCAAAATTTAATAATCCACCAAAAAGGTTCCTTTTTCACCTAAAAGGAACTGATGACCTAGAAATGCCTTATCAGATTTTCATAAATTGCAGCCAAGAACCATTTAGATCACGTCAGCTTCCAAATAAAAAAACCGCATCATATACGTACACACACAGATACGCACACACACACAGACGTGTTAAACTTATAAGGCGCCCCTCTTTTTGCTTCGGGGTTAATAAGTATTATATATACGAATGGTGAAGTATTAGCGCACCTGGCGCACTCCGCAATTTTAGTATGATGTTACAAGTACGTGCCGCGTTCGACATGTCGGGTCAATTTCAGAAGGGCTGCCACGCCGTGTCATACATTCGTAATCTATCACACATGTCATCACAAAAATAAAAGACAACCCTAACGTTGTCAAGGATAAGAGTTATGATTGGAAAGAGAAGCAACGTCTAGATGTGAATGTCTGTTGACGATTAGCGCTGTGCGACCTGAATTACACTTTATTGTATCGGAGCAAGATTCCTTATTTATTAAAATGATTTTTTTTATTATTTATTTATAGGACACCCAACACAGATAACACAGGAATTACAGCTATAAGTACAATTGCTAATTGATCTTAAAATTAGTGTATCCATAATTATAGGGTGCCACAGCGTGCACAATTTTGCAGCTAGACAACGTATAACTAAATGTACTTATGTATGTATATATAATGACAAAGTTAATGACAATACATATTTGACAATGACATAAATGACAATATATATTTTGCGGAGTGACTCTTCTGTACCGATAGATACTAAGTGTACTGTGGTGTAGTGTAAACATGAAACGGGGTACGGAACCAGTGTTAGCGGGCATGTTGGGCGGCATGCCGGGCGCGGGCGCCGGCAGCGGCTTCGGGTGGCCCATCTTCTGCTGCTGGATCACCTGCACACACAGAGACACACACACATAAATCGCCGTATTAAAGCTAAAACCGACTAACTAAAGTTTTGGGAACACTTTTTTACATATTTTGACTCAAAAAAACTACTTTAGATAGGTAAAATATATGCAAAGCTAAGGCACTTAGATCCGAAGATAAAACGATAAGAATACGAATAAAAATGAGTCTGTACGTCCTCGGAATTATATAAAAAAATTGTATAAATCTAAAATACTACTCGGTTGAAATTGTCGCAAACAGTTTCAAGATTTGCCTTATTATTTTTGTTAATAAAAATAAAATAGAATGTTGTTCACGCCTGTAATTGGCACTCACACTAGTCCAGTTTCTACAGAACTTTTATTAATAATATAATGTGTGTATTGCTGTTGGTGTGATAATAAAATAAATAAATAAATAAATAAAAAATATTTTTCCCCTGACATGGTCGACTTAGTTGGTTTTAGCTTTAATACGGCGAAATATATAAACGCTAATAAACGCTTACACTCATACCCCCGCAGTAAGTTCTCACTTGTATCGCGGGTGGCATGGACGACACATATAACACACTAGCTATTGCCCGCAGCTTTGCATACGGAAATTATGTTTTAACTTATTCTAACTTTTATGCTGTTTTCCCGGGAAACCTTTTAATTTTCCGGGATGAAAAGTTGTCTAAAATATGGTATCAGTAACAACTTTACTAATTTTCATCGAAATCCCTTCAAGGGTTTTTATGTGATGCCCGGACAGACAAACAGACAGACAGACAGAGTTTTATTATAGTATAGATTACAATAACACCCATGACCTGCGTACACATATTTATCTGTCACATAATCAGCACTGGAGCAGCGTGGTGGAGTATGCTCTAGACCTCCTCAAGAGGAGAGACCCGTGCCCAGTAGTGGGCCATTAATATGTTGAAGCCAGAGAAAAACTGTGGACTAATTTTACAAGTATACAGGTACGTACAACCACACTGCAAACCATTTCATTATAATAATTTCCTATTTATTTATTTATATTTATTAATTTGAAAGAAATTAAATAACAACATAATATTTACATTATATAAAATAAAAATAAATACTTAAAAGTAAAAGTAAAATGAATTAAAATAAATGAATTAAAATAAATGTATATAACTAGGCCCCTGTGGTGCAGTACCTAAGATGCTGGTAGCATTCCCTCGCTGTATGGCAATACTAATACGCTGAGCAAGAAAACTGCCAGCTCCAGGGTCATTCGTCTTGTCTTTTAATTTTCTACTGATATCTTTAAAAAGATAGTGTGCGTCGGGACCCCACGAACCAAGTGTTTCAACACCGAATGCTTTGAATAAATATGATGATCCTAAATTTTTGTATTTAACGTGTTTTAATTTTTCAGCCGCTTCTGCCGCAGCACCTGCTCTGATTTTGCTACCATGAAGATGAGACGGAGCCAATGTATCTACGCAGGTAGCATCCCACACTAGCGACCGTCCCATACTCCATGGCACAATTGACATACCGTCAGGTCTCTTGCCATCATTCCGAAAAATACCATTCGGCTCTAAAGTTGCTGGTATGTTTATTGTGACAAGAGACCTTCGAATAATGTCATTCAAAGCAGCGTGGCGGGAAAAGCGGCCCGCGCTTTTCTGACAAGAAAGGCCGTGGAGCCCCAAAGCATCAACTTCTGCACCGCAGGAACAAATATGAGGCGTGCAAACCCTGGCACCTAAACGAAGGCCAGCAGATATACGCAGGGTCTCAGGATCTAAAAGAGTGCCAATGGGAGCAGAGAGAAGTGCATGTAACCACTGACCCGACTCCCAACTTGACACAGCTATTAGCTTGGCCCTGTCAATATCTGTCTTATCATTCAATAAAATATTGAAAGTTTGTTTACAAACCAAATCATCCCAAGCCTTTTGTAATTTTAAATTTGACGGCGAATTTTGAGAAATCGTCTTCCAAGCATTCATGCCATCCTCCAAGCACACAACATCATAGGTGTGATCATTATTATGTAAAATATTACCTATGAGTGTTGAAGTGCTATGGACTGATGACAAAAATGCTGGAAGAGCGACACTAGAAATTTTTCGATTACCAAGACCACCATGTCTAACAGGCAATGAAGCTTGTGTCCAAGAGTCTTCTGTTAAATTTAAATTTAGAATTTTTTCTACTTGAATTTTAATTATGTTGTCGATATTGTATAAATTATTTAAAAATTTCCAAAATTGAGAACATCTTAAAAAATAAACGAATTTTGGTAAAAAAAGACAATTTTTCAAAATAATAAATGCATAGTGATTGTTTATTTTCATAAGGCTATCTGAATAAGAAGAAAATTTTTCAATTGACTTATCAATAAAGTTAATAACACCATCGTCGAAAATAGGACTACCTAAAAGATACAAAGAAGATTTGTTCAAAATTTTTATGTTAGGAGCTAAATTCATAATTTTTTTAATTATATCTGAAGAATCTTTATATGTAGAAGAAATGTAAATTTCACACTTGTTAAAATTTAACTGCAAGCCAATAGATTCAAATTTTTCAATAATTTTAGACAAATCTGAAAGTACAGAATCTGCTTTACCTGCTAAAGTTCCATCGTCTAAATACCAAACATTGAATTTTGAATTTAAATTTTGAATGATAGGGTTAATCGCAAGGCTAAAAATGGCAGGACCAAGTGGATCACCTTGTTGACACCCAGTTGATGAAAGAATCTCATGTCTGTTATAAACTAATTTTGAAGGACGATGATAACAATCTAAAAGATATGGGTAAGTTTCAGGAATATTTTTGTTTATTTCGCTAAGAAAGATATCTCTATTTACAGAATTGAATGCATTTTTTACATCAATTTTTATTAAAGTTTCGAAATCTTCATCGTGTGTTAAAAAAACTACGTAACGCATGTACGGCAGCTTCACATCCACCTTTCGCACCAAAACCCAATTGAACTGGTTCAAACTGACTCTTTAATTTTGGTAATATTTTTCTTGCACAAATTTTTGAAACAAGGCGGCGTAAAGTACAACCAACACCTATAGGCCGTACACCACCATCTTTCTTGGTGAGAGCAATAAGGTGTGCTCCATATAAAATTGGTGTAACTTCACTATTAACTTTACCTGCTAGCATAAAATTTGAAATTTTCATAATTGAATTTGTAAGCCGTTTTGCCGTTTCACCTAAAGATATCGAAGTAAAATCTTTGAGATGTTGTGGAGTAATACCATCCAAACCCGCAGCTGAACCAGGTTTAAAAGAAGAAATTCCAAGAATAATGTCACGCTCATTACATACTAGACATGGTTGACATGATGAAGGAGGATCGAGAAAGAAAGGAAAGGAATTATCTTGAGGATGTTTACTCTGTAAAGCTGTCAAAGTTTCAGGTATATCCGCTGATATCGAGTCATTAGAGAAAAGAAGACGCGCTGCGCCTTTTATATCTCCATCACTGATTTTTGATTCCACTTTGTTGATAAGGTTAAATTTTGAATTAAATTTTCTGTCAAAATTTGCAATAGGAGTTGAACCATTAATTTTGGAGCAATTATTTTTAATTTTTTGTGTGAGGGATACATTTTTTTCATTAGAAACGTTTAATACTGTATAAGCAAAAGTAAATAATGATTCCCAGTCCTTGATTTTATTGTTTTGAACACAATTATCTAAACAAATTGAAAGTTTCTCAGCAACAGAGATTCTAGCGCCTCGCGGAATTCTCTTAACTAACGGAACATTTCTTTTCAAATCATTAAGAAGTAAATGCAAAGGTTGATTGCTCACAGATGATGATGATGATATGACTGATGAATCTATTGAAAGTGTGGCCTTATTTTTATGAACTTTAGAAATGTGAATTTTTGTTCCTCTGGATGAATTAAAAGATTTATTACAAAAGGAACATGTATTATCAATGTTGCTCGACATAAGCGAATACAGGTTTGCAACGCTACATATCTATTATTATATAAAACTTACACTATTATATACAAATAAAACCTTCAAAATAAATTTTGATATACTACATAACGTAATAACTAAATATAAATAATAGGTACTGATTATTATGTTTAATAGAAGCCTATCATATAGCCTGTGCTCCAAAAAAAACCATATCACTGCACTACATTTAGCTCGCAGAGGAGTGGTCACTTGACTCTGACCAAAATAATCTCTTTAACGCCGTCCGTGTATTTCGCAAACAGACTTCTGAATCGATGTAGATCACTCGATAATAGATGGCGTTATTGTTACTTTTAATACGTATTTGTTGATTCTTCAAAAATTTTATACTTGATATTTTCGAATCTTTCTGTAATTTTATTGTGTCACTGAGAAGGATAATTTTACTGTCCTGTATTCTTCACGTAAAAGTAGTATATTTGGATTGTTTGTCGAATTTGTCACAAAATATATCACAGAAATGTTTGACAACTGTCACTTCAGTTTTTTTTCACTTTATTGATAAATCCTTGGGGTAATTTTTAGAGAAAACGCTAGTTCTTGAAGTTCATATAATGGTTCAGGTAACTGCCTAATTTTAAATTGTTATAATACTTTAAATATATTTAATAATCTCTTTTTCAGTAACAAAGATTCAGAAAACGTATTGACATTTCCTATTTTACATTTGTAAAAAATAGTTTCAAAAATAGTCTTCTATAAAACTCAAAATTATCTAAGAACGCATTAATGATAACTGCCATTTATTAATATGAACCAACCTTGTACGTACGTCTTTGAGCAAAATGGAATAATTATTTAATTGACATGAATAGTTGGATACTTACGAACAAAGGATTTTGCCAAAATTTGTTAAAAATCCCTATTCGTATTGTATCGTATTCGTATTGACGTTATTTATAAATGATATTAAACGTTATAATCTAGTAAAAATCCCATCACATCATAATTTATGCAAAATTGAATAAAAAAATAAGGCGTCGAATCAATGTTATATGAAGATGACAAAATCTACACTGACGTTAAGTGATGTGACGGCATGAAGCCACTTATAAAACCATAATAATCGATACATTACTATAATCGAAACTTAAAATAAAAATGAATTTATTTTATTTCTTTCTTTGTGTTTAACAATTAAACAATTTAATTTCTTCTCTTCTGTAAGAACATGACCAAAAGTCTTTATTAGGATAATCTCTAACCGCAGCCATTTGAACTGATTAAAATACGGTTAGAATATTCATTATTCAACCGAAATCCAAATTTCATACGCTGTATGCGGCGCGGACCAATTAACAGTGAGTTTTTTAGGAAAACAATATTTTATTATAGTCGTAAATACATAATTATTGAGCGTATAGGTATGGTAAAGTAACTTAAGTAGCTCAATGGAGGCAGTAACATTCCAGTTACTTGTGGATATCTAAATGTTTCGGTTTTTAGAATTTACAATTTAATTATTGAATCGATTAGAAAGTCTTACAATTTTGAATCGATTTATTGCAAAAATTGGTTCTTTAGAGAATCGATTTTTTTTGTACATCTCTAGTGTCACTGCGATGACAAACGACAAATATGCATTCTTAGTTCGTGGGGACTATAAGATATCTAATTAACCTTATTAAATTAATCTTATTTTAACATAGACCATCACTTTGACACATATTTTATAATACAATCAAGTAAGAGAAATCCAACAACTAAAAGAAATCCAATTAATGCTATATCAATATGGCGTAGTTAGATGTCTGTGCCCTACAGTGCACGGATAAACTCACCGTCCGTAGCCTCTCGACGAACGTAGGCTGGTTATTAGGTATGAAGCCGAGGTAAGCCTTCTTGTCCGGGGTGTAGAGTAGGATCAACACTTTGATCTCGCACTGTGATGAGGATACTGGAGTGAAATGGACGCAGCCAGCCTGAAAAACATACAAAGGAATAAAATATAATATTCGAAACTGTTTTTTTTTTACTTTTCGACAGTCAAACTATGTCAGCACTCGATAAATTCCTTTAATTTAACTCCCAAGCAGTTCAGTTCTATCCACTTTCATGAACAATATTTAATGATAATTTTAAGAAAGCAATTTAAGAAAGAAAACAACTTTCAGATAAAACAAAAGTACTTTCTTCTCCTTTTATGACGAAAAAATAATTAGTATATTCAAATTGATAAATAAAATTTTTCATAGTTGCAACATTCGTTGTTATGGTAATCATTACGTATGTGCAACAGCAGGACACCCTGTATACAAATATAATATAGGTATGTATCTTACATACATTACTACAGACAAGGTGTGAGGTTTCATGTTAATTGTTAATTCGCACCCTCAGTGGAAAAATAGCATAATTATAAGCTTATGTATAAGAGGGATAAGTAAGTATAAAAGCTGCATATGCTCATTTTTTTTTTCAAATTTTTATCATTAATCTTGACGGTTTTGTGCAAGAAATCGTAATGTAGTGTAGTTTTTTGCTCTCCCGCAAAATTGCAATTTTTATCTTATGCCTTTTTTCCACTGAAGGTGCGAATTGTGCCTGTGGCACATATTTTTATTTTTTTTTGTGGAAATAGCCGGCAAACGAGCTGACGATCCACCTGATGGTAAGTGGCTATCGTCGCCCATGGACATCAGCAACACCAAAGGCATCACTGATGTGTTGCCAGCCAAGAAAGAAAGAAGAAAAAGAAAGAAAGAACTGGTCCTCAAGCCCCCAGTCGGAACACGACGAGTCGTTTGGCGGCTGACTCATGCTCAAGGGTGGTAGCTATCCAGGCCAACCCCATGGAGAAATAATAATAGTAATAATGGTATTAATTAACAATTAAAATCAATACTACCAATATAATCTCTCCGAGGGCCCTACCACCAGCGGGTCCGATTTAGTCGCCTTTTACGACACCCTTCCGGCGTGGGATTGGGGTTAGTATTCTAAGCCGCCCCAATACGGCGTAAAATTGTCTTTTCATGTATGTACGTAAACCAGTGACGCTAGTAACGCTTGCGCATTGACACGACTCGGTCACTTGCGCTAATAAAGTGAAGTAACTAAACACCATATTTTAATTATCCCGTAAGCCTCATACTCACATATCCATTAACCATGACCTTGGTGAGTGCCTCTAATGCTTCGTTCTGCTGCAGGTGGAACACCACCGACTTTGAGTCCTTGAGGTACTGGCCGCCGATGCTGCTGATCAGCTGCTTCGGCATCAGCTGCATCAGCAGCTTGCTGGGCCACGCTTCCACCTTGAGCTCGGGTTCTATGTCCTTCGAGTTGGCTGACACCTGGTTTGTGCGAGAAATATCTTAATAATCTGTCACAGCCTAGTTATTTAATATTTTTTTATGGAAATAGCCAGCAAATCAGCTGACGATCCACCTGATGGTAAGTGGTTATCGCCCCAAGACACCAGCGACACCAAAGGCATCACCGATGCGTTGCCGGCCAAGAAAGAGAAAGAAAGAAAACGCATGAAAGTCACCCCCTGGAGACCAGAAGTGGAACAGTTACGAATTGTGACGAAATTAAACGTTATCTGGTTAAGAATAGGTATTTAATAAATGTTATTTAATTCAGTTTACTAAGTATTTTATCAATAATCCTGATGCATTGTAATATTTACTAGATTTGTGGTAAGTAATCAGTAGGATTATTGATAAAATACTTTGTAAACTTAATTATAATAAATTAAAAAAAATAATTGTTGTAATAAACGTTGAAAACGTTATAGGTAGACAAGAACATCCACACGGGAACACACTCGTCATTCGCGGCACGCATAACTAATGACGAAGCAAATCGCGTCGTTAGAACGGCGACATGATATCGTGGTTACCTGGCACGGCAGATGCTTGGTGACCTTCTGCTGCTCGCCAGGCACCTTGGCCTTCTCCATCCACTCCAGCACGCCGTTCCAGATGTACGTGCGCTGCATACCGGAGGACGTGCCAACTGTACCTGTGAATAGACATAGAATGTCAAATATACATGAGGTCTAACTATCGAAATGTCAAATATCAAAATCTGAGTGCATAGCAGATCGGAGTACATACATAACAAAACCTAAGAAAACATTGTTCAGTGTTAACACTAAATTCCAAAGTCAAGTCAACTGACAACTGTAAGAACAGTCAACTGTAACAAAATTCAACTGTAACAACTGTCAACTGCAACAACTGACAACTGTAACAACTGTCAACTGTAACAACTGTCAACTGTAACAACTGTCACCTGTAATAACAGTCATCTATAACATTGCAACAGTTGCCCTACTCACCCACATTACCCACACTGGGTACAGCGCCGGGCGCCCCCCCGGAGCCCCCCGCGCCCACGCCGCTCACGCCCGCGCTCGACGGGCCGGGCTGCATCATCGGCATGCGTTGCATATTCTGGGGGGTGTTGCAAGAACAACAAATTGATACAGTTATATAACTATACTAAACGCAAAGACTCGTGGCAGGCGGAGTAATAAAACGTGCAAAAGAGACGGCATATATCATTTTACAGCGTAGAGCGTCGACGGCTCCCGCCCTTCCTGGCGTTGCCACGCGCGCGCACCAACTTGCTGCGCGGTGCGCCACTCACCCGAGCGTTGCGCAATCTCAACGCGGCGGCGAAACGTATTGACCTGTTCAGTTGCACACTGAATGAGTTCGGGAAGGCCGTGTGTAATATTGTAGAATCGCAAGACTGATAATGCAACGATACTATTGTAATTTGACGATTGATTGATTTGAACACAATGTAATTTATTATTTTAATTTTAATGTAGTGTTATTTTAATTTATTGACCCGTTTTACCATTTTATTATAATTTATTTTGGATTTATGTTATTTTATAAAGACGATTATTGATCAAATTGTAATTTATAAGAATTTTTGTTTATAATAATTTTAATTTATATTATTGTTATTAATTTAATTTAAATGTATGTATTGTATAATTACTCTAACGCATTAGTCAAACTGTAATGTTAGATGTAATTTTGAATATGAATAAATAAATAAATAAATAAATAAATAATATGTGAATAATAATAAATAAATTTTCTCTCTCGCACTTGCAATGTTTATGGAAATTAGGTGTTTCGCATCTCTGTGCCTGTGTGACGTCATCCATAAACATTACAAGTGCGAGAGAGAAAATGATGTGCGCCGTTTCTTTTGCACGTCTTATTACTCCGCCTGCCACGAGTCTTTGCGTTTAGTATATAAACTAATAAAACTGTATATCAAACGTATAAAATGCAGTTTAAAATATAAATATCTGTAAAGTAATCTATGTATTTGTTGGTGTTACTGATGTCCATGGGCTATGGACGCAACGTTGGCCACTTACCATTAGGTAGAGTCAGCTCGTTTGCCGGCTACTTACATAAAAAAACTACATACATCACTTCAACAAAACTGTACCGTGACTGATCTGGGAAGACGCGGCAAGAAATTTATTTATTTATTTATTTAATCTTTATTGAACCCCAAAGAGTGGTACAATAGGCGGACTTAATGCTAAATAGCATTCTCTACCAGTCAACCTTCAGGAAATTCTCAAGTACTATAATATATTTTTCTGTTCACAAATACAAATAACACTTACTACCAATGACTCAAGCTGAGACCCCACAGAGAAAGAATCCTACTAATATTATAACTTTAATCCCTCCTAGGGGTCTACCATCACAGCAGGCCAGATTTAGTCGCCTGTTACGACGCCCATTTGGCGTGGGGTCGGGGTTAGTATTCTAAGCCACCCCAATATAGCTAAAACAGCACTTACTAATCCAATGGCAAATATATCTTTTCCTGTTCACAGATACAAACAGCATTTACTACCAATGACTCAAGCAAAAAAGTGGTAACTATCCAGACGGACCCCACGGAGAAATAATCCTACTAATATAACTTTAATCCCTCCTAGGAGCCTACCATCAGCAGGCCAGATTTAGTCGCCTGTTACGACGCCTATTTGGCGTCTGGTCGGGGTTAGTATTCTAACGCCCAAACTCAGAGTCACTAACGATTACTGTAATCGCTCCTTAGTAAAGACAACACAAATTATGTACTAAGAAGCGATTTAAATAACCGTTAGTGACTCTGAGTTGGGACGTAAGCCACCCCAATACAGCTAAAACACACTAATCCAATGGCAATATCAAGCCTATCTCGAAGCAGTTTTTATCTCTGCTATAATTTTGCCATGAGTTTTAAATTTTACAGTATGGCATAGAGAACGAATGAGACCTTAAAAATTATATTCGTTATAATTTGTACGTTTGTACTATATATTGTTTGTAATATATTTGTACGTTAGTATACCAATGAGCTGAACGTATTTTGAGGAGTTTCTTTAGGCTTTTCTTCTCCTCCGCGACAAAGCACCTTCCGAAAAGCCAAAAAAAAATGACGTGCATAAGTGTATCAGTGATACCTATATGAATAAAATATTTTAACTTTGACTTTGAACCAATACTAACAAACTATGTACCATACTTGTACGTTAGTATATTACTCGTAGATCATTGGTATGGCATTACTAGAAATTATAACGAATATAATTTTTCAAGGTCTGAAAGAGCAAATCAGAGCTACATTACTCAATATAAATAACAAATATGAGCAGTTACCGGCTGCGCAGCGGGCGGGGGGTAGGAGGGCTGCGACAGCTGCGAGATGAGGGCGGAGTTCCCCGGGTACAGCGGCTGGCGCTGCGGCACCAGCCAGTTGCCGCGCGCGCGCGGGTACTGCGCCCCCGGCCGTGGCGCGGGCACCGAACGCGCTGGCCTGGGGGGGGGACCATAATATGTTGTTGTTTTTTTGCTAACGTTATGTGCATGAGCCAATGTTCACGCGATATGATTAATTTCTATACTATACTAAACGCAAGGACTCGTGGCAGGCGGAGTAATAAAACGTGCAAAAGAGGCGGCGCACTTAGGTGTTTGGCATCTTTGTGCCTGTGTTACGTCATCCATAAACATTGCAAGTGCGAGAGAGAAAATGATGTGCTGTCTCTTTTGCACGTTTTATTACTCCGCCTGCCACGAGTCTTTGCGTTTAATATAATCACAGACATTGTAAAGCTGAATAGTTTGTTTGGTTGAATGCGCTAATCTCAGGAACTACTGGTTCGAATTTAAAAATTATTTTTGTGTTTGATAGTCCATTTATCGAGGAAGGCTATACATACATATAACATCATATATTTTAGTAGTTAGTTTTTTCTACAAATTAATGCGGGTGAAACCGCGGAGCACAGCTAGTAATTTATATAATGCAAGGCTAACGGTTAGGAGCCATCATAAATTATGTAAGGGTGTCGAAGGGGAGGGGGGGACTCAATATCTCTAATTGTCCTTATCTTAGAGGGGGAAGGGGTAAAGCCAATTCTTATGTAATAATTTTACAACTCGAAATACTAATATTAAGACTAAAAATTTTTTATTTACGTCAAATTATGAGTTTCAGTGCTATAGAACCTTTTCTAAAATCAGTTAAAATCTTATTTAGAATAGGTGAGGGTCAATCCGAAATCTTATGTGTTCTTACATGGGGATATGTAGGGGGATCAAAAACAGAAAATTGTTCTCACGAAATGACTGAGTCCTTAGCACGCTAAAATAGACATGGCCTTGTTTCTTCTTGAGACGGTTTCAGGCGAACACATTCTGCGACCAAAACAGCGCGTTTTGCAGCCAAAAAAGGCAATTCCGGCCGTTAATATAAATGTAACGCAGATATAGCAGGGTAAGGGTGCTTTTTTACCAGAGATGCTATGCAGCTATACTGCGAAGATGTGAAATCCAATAAATATGATTGGTTAAATAAATTGATTGATTTCCACCAATGAATATGATTGGTGGATATCAAACGCATCCATAGCAACGTAACATAGCACACTGCACATTTCTGGTGGAAAAGCACCCTTATACCCTGATTACCATTACGTACAATGGCCCAACTTGGAGGCTAAGTACGGAAACTGGAGCCCATCACCATAACCATAACCCTGATTACCAGTGCAGCGGACTCACCCGTATACATCAGGCTGTATGTCGGGCACGGGCGGGGGCGCCGGGCTGGGGGGGCGCTCCTTCAGACTGTACCCTCGGAGCAGCACCAAGTGGTGGGGATCCTGACACACAGGACATTCATACTTCAATGGAGATATAATTGACAGACGAAATTATTCGACCAATTTTTTATCGAATGGACTATTAATAGTTGGATTATAGTATCCTTCGTTTGTCGTGGTCATGATAACGACGATTGAATTCAAAATGTAAAAATTGAATGCACATAATTCACACCAACGGCCCGGCTATGACCGGTTCTAATGACTGCAACTGAATAATGAGGAGTTTCTTTCACTATTTCTTCTCGTTCACGACAAAGCATTTTTGACGTGATAACGTCTATTAAATCAACGCCGGGTGCACGCACAAAAAAGCATGACTCATCTGTCGCGTTCCGCGAGCGAGCAAACAATGGAGAAAGCGCCATCTATGAACAAAACTATATACACAATTAAGTCAGAAAGGAACTTGCTGAAAAAATAGTTTAGTTCAGGAGTTCTAGATGGCGTTGTAGTATAAAGATAAAAGTTTCTTATCATAAGTTAATTTCCAGAGATAATATTATATTCGAGCACTACTTCATCAATGTTTTGTCATGACGTTGTCACGTTAAAGTACCGTCCGTAAGCCGACTTTACAGACAACCATTTTTTCCAAATCAGTGGTAGAATAAATAATAACATTCATACGTGTCAGTGACCTATATGATTAAATGATTTTAAATTTAATTCAACTACAACAAATTCTCTCAATGTATCTCGTAGAACACAAAGGACCACATACCTTTGGCAAGCGGAGCTAGACGCCACGCCACACCAGACCTGCCTAGGGCGCGGTTGAGCACCGACGCCACCGATTGATCTAGTTCGAGCATTGTATATGTAACCGATGCAGAAAACTTCGATAGCGTGATTCAAGTCGGCGTGACGTCACTGACCACATACCTTGGCATAGTTCCGCTGTTGCGCCGCCAACAGTTCTCCCCCGGCATGCTCATACAGCGCCAGCAGTGCGGGGAGCCGCCGCGCCGCCA
This sequence comes from Thymelicus lineola, assembly GCA_963932265.1. Classification (NCBI taxonomy): domain Eukaryota; kingdom Metazoa; phylum Arthropoda; class Insecta; order Lepidoptera; family Hesperiidae; genus Thymelicus; species Thymelicus lineola. Next base: position 2,394,772 of record OZ010705.1, on the reverse strand, counting down.
CCACCGACACCTGCGCCCCTCGCTCGCCTAGCGCTCTTGCTGCTGCTTCTGGCGTCGCTGGGGCTCCTGCGAACAGGGTTATATGCTGTCCCTAGACGATCATGCAAGGTCCTTTAACGATGATGCAGCATGGCAAGCTTCTTAAAGAGCAGAATACTTCACTGTACTGTTTAAGGTTGTATGACGGTCCATCATGGAGCATTTTTAACCAACTTTAAAAATGCAAATATTAATTGTTGTGAATTAAAAGCAAATGAAGATGGAATACATAGGAGCGGCGCCAATTAGGGGAGGCTTATTATAATATGTCCAGCAGTTGACTTTAAAAGGCTGTTAGATAGATAGATAGAAAAAACAAATGTAAATGTCATTCTGTTTTTAAAAGTATGTATACTTGTCTTGTTTTCTAATCCTTCTGTTATTAATTAATGTATATTCTATAATTATCATTTCACTTTGAAGATAATGTTATCATTATAGGGTATAAGTATTTTACGAAAATACTACTAAAATACTATACTACTCTGATACTAAGGAGTCATCATTTTCCTAGATCAAAGCATGTAGCCATGGCCAAAAAGAAAAATAAGATAAAAAATGCATCTATTTCATTTTATAGCCTGAAAGGCTGACGTAAATACTGGCCACCTTAAAGGGTCACCATCGCCGAACCTTGCCTATAGAACGCCAGACACATACCTGGAGGCACCAATCCCCCACCATACGCGGAGTAGGGGGGTGAACAGCACACCAAGATGACGTGCAGCGGGATGTCGGTGCGGCCCAGCTCCTCTAAGCAGGCCAGCGCCGCCGATAGGGCTTCTGTCACACACGCACGGTTCTCCGCATGTCCTCCAATGTATCTTGGGTAATAAAAGAAAAACTACACATTCATAGCCCCACACTAGGATTCCCTATGGGTGCCATGGACAACACACAAAGACAGGAACACACATTTAGGTAAAGAACAGAAATTCACACTCATTGTTCATATTTTTGCCTTGGAAATTTAAATTGAAATTTAAGTTTTCGAACCTATGAAGCTTCAAACAATTGTTGGGCATGAGAACCATTGTACTATCTAGGTCGTCAGCATAAAAGTTAACTTGCATGATCATAATTTAAGTAGTAGTGAGTTAATAGTTTATTCTTTGTTGAAGGTAGATTCTGATATCACAATTCTATATTTGTAATCAGGACAGAAGATATACTTCTAATATTAACAAAGTGAAAATTTGTGATGATGTTTGTTCTTTATTCACGCAAAAACCACTGAACACATTTTCATGAAACTTAGCACACGGGTAGACCAGGATCTGGAATAAGGTATAGGGTACACATTAGCCCTTAAAACACGGGCAGAGCCGCGGGCAAAGTGTTAGTACAAACAGAAATGTAATATACTTACTGTAACTTATCAACAGTTTCGACAACGACCTGCGGACAAGTGAATGGTCCGTACGTAGACACGGGCAGCCCGGGACTGCAGTCGGCCGCTTTGTACGCCACTATACCGTACACCGAGCCGCTGCCTCCTGCCTCCTCTAAAGGCCCTCCATGGAAGTACCTAGAAATTATCGTTAAAGGAAATTTGAAAATAGAACACATTTGAATTTTTACTTTCATTTAATCTTTAAAATCATTCTCTAAGGTATAAAACAGGGATTAATACAAACACTGCCAATTTTCTAAGGATCTTAGGCTAGCAACTTGAGGATGTGATAGATAGAATATTGCAAACAATGATAGGTCACAAAAAAATCATTTGGTCATTAACTATTTTGTTATGTTGTTAAGTATATTATTACTTACTCTAAAGTAGGCACAATATAATTGGTTTTTAGGTCATTTATATAGGCACTGTTCACTGCTGTGGTTTCGATCACGAATATTACTTCAGCCTGAATCGGCGAGTCCGGCGCGTTTACCACCATGTTGCTGGTGACTAACAGCTATTAAGAGCTTTATTTATGTTGTAAACAAGTTACTCATTCCTTTTAAAAGCCTATTTTCTTTGCAATAATTGGAAGAATAGTTTAATAAAAAAGATGCACAACACTTTTGGTGCTGGCAAATTGTTTTGATTTCGAGTGACAATGACAATATTGACAATGACATCAATCAGTGTTACCAACTCTTAAAAATATTTATCCCTAAAACTCAACCAAAAACCCCTAAAATCGCCCAAATTACTTGGAAATCCCCCTAAAAATTTTTTTTGAATAAAATATAAATCTTTATGTATAAAATATGCACATATTTCTATGCCTTTAAGTAAAACGAATTTATGATAATTAACTTATTGTTTCTTCATTCATTGTCATTTAATTCGTTAAATAGGACTTACAAATAAATAAATTACGATTACAATATCGATTTCTTTATTATGGTAAATTTTAAAATACTCATTTTTGCATTTATCTTTTTGCAGATTGCAGAATAATCTAATATCTTGTATTTAAATCCCAAAAGTCCCTATCTCCTTTGATTGGCTAGTTTGTTCCAGGGCCTCTTACATCTTTATTTTGATCAATAAATAAAAAATATGAAGAATCAAAAAACCCCTAAAAATAACCCTAAACATATAAGACCCCTAAAAAAATCCCAACTTACATATTTACCCCCTAAATTTGGGGGGAAAACCCCTAAGTTGGGAACCCTGACATCAATTTACGAGAATGACATTTGTAATGACATCAGGTACTTTGCTCTATGGTTGTGTCTATGGTTAAGACAAAAAAACGTCAAGTTAACTTGTCAAAGTTGTGAACATAGATAAATATTGTATACTGGAGTTGTGAACGTCAGCTGAGGCGGACGGACAATCGGACGGAGCTGTCAGTAGTGAAACTAGTGAACAGTGTCAAAAACATGTAAATAGAAAATTAGTACGGATTAATCGCCAAACTTAAATTTTATTGATTAATTTTCTGATATCCAAGCTTTTAAAATGCGTACAAGTACGAAAAATCCAATATTTATTCACAATTGAATTTCAATAATAAACATGTCGGATAAATTATACAAAAAAATGTTATTTCGTCGGCGATTTTGTAAGAGAGTTATTTTGTTGGCTGCGGCTTTTTTGATTTCATTTTACGCTTCAGTATTATTATTCGGTAGTCTAAAAGCACCTCAAGTGATGCATTTAACTGATTTAAGTCGTTGCCCGGCGTGCTACGGCGTGTCTATATGTCCGGAATTATATTCAAACCAGATAGCAATTGAATCAAATACTCATTGGACGAGAGTGTTTAATGCGAAGAATATCTATTACGGATACACGAAATCTAACAGAAAAGTGGTTTTAAAGAAGCTGGCTCATGACTGGGAACTGAAAGAGTTTGACTCGAAGTTGTGTGAAAGTTGGGATTTGAAGAGTGACTGCAAGCCGGTACATTTGCTCAACGCTAGCAACATGGATGATAAAATTATAGATATTGTTAAGTATAATCTATCATTCCCAGACACGGAGCCTCGAAAGGGCTTAGTTATGTGTCCGTATGCTTATAGCATTTATGATTTGCTCACGCAACTGACTAGTAATAGGAAAGGGAACTTTAAGTCTGAAATGATTAATATATGGACGATGCTCAGTACAAATCCTGAGCCTATAATACTTCAGGTAAACATTTTTACTCCTGGTGTCAATTTTAAGTATTTTACAATCTGGCAATATCAGCCTATGGCTATACACTATCTTCTGCCATTCTTACTTATTTCATAACCAGATATAATAGTAACTAAACTATTTAAAATTCTAGGTCCTTCCTAAATCCAAAGGATGGCCAGTTCCAGCTTACGCAGGAGTATGTGGAAGGCTGGAGGTAGTGGCTTACGAGGGAGAACCCATTTCCTCTCTGATGCAGGTGGCCTGGCACAGGAAGCTCAAATATGCTCAGAAAATTCTTGATGCTGCAATGGATTTCACATTCAAACATGAAAGGTATGTATCAGTTATTTTGTGAACTTAAAGTTTCATAAATTTATTTAGAAATTGAATATTTATGTTATGTAGATTGATTAATGGCTGATGGATGGATGGATGGATATAGATTATAACTTGCTACTTGTTTTTTAATACTAGAAGATCATCAACATCCTTCAACTAGCTACAAAGAATTTATAAACAAACAAACCTCTGTTTTGTTTGCTTATGTTTGTGGAATGACTTGAGATATTGTTTCAAGGATGTTTTTGCAAATAAACCAATAATATAATTCTTGTTATTAATAGACTTAATCATTCCAGATTCCGTTTCTACCTAATGGATTGGTCGTTAGACAACATAGTAGCAAATGAGAAGGATGAAATCACCTTCGTAGATCTCGAAGATGTCATCGTCTTGGACAAGCACATATCACCCAGGAATGATTTGCCGGACTGGTACCAGCGTTATAGTAGAGAAATCTTGGGACCTGGCTTCACATTCTCAATAGAAAACATGTGCAAACATCATTTGAGTGATCATAACTTGTGGGCTGCATGCTATATTCTTGCCGGTGATGACAATCCACTGTTGTACCCTATACCAAAACACATCAATGCATCAAGACCACATCTGGATAGGTTATTAAATCAGTGTCTTAACAGCGACAATAGATTCAGCACAATAAGTAAATTACAGCACGTTATAACAGATATGTTGTTAGATGAGAAAATAGTTGGTTTTGGTGTAAGGTGATAAGAATTTCTGATATGATCTCTGAATCTCATGTTTAAGTTTTACTTTATCTGTGATAAAATATATTTGCATACTTTCTGCACAGTTATGGATCTTAAATGTAATCATTATGTTAATCTTCTCGCTCACAATATGTATTATCTGTATTATATTTAATTTTTCTCATTAAATAATTTAAGGTGTACGACTTGTTGACTTTTATTTCATTAACTTGCTGTTGCCCGGAGCTTTGCATACGGAAATTATGTTTTAACTTATTCAAACTTATCCTGTTTTCCTGATTTTCCGGGATGAAAAGCTGTCTAAAATATGACCCAGTGTATCCAGTCAGTAACAACTTAACCAATTTTCATCGAAATCCGTTCAAGGGTATTTATGTGATGTGATGTCCGGACAGACAAAGAGACACTAAGTTTTATTAAAGTTTCATTAAATATATACAGGGTGTCCCAGCGCGAAGTGACCGCCCGGCGTCTATTGATTATGTGGACAAAACTATCGACAAAAACCATTAAAGTTAAGGTCTTATCGGTTCGGTTTATTTTTTATTAGCTTTTTAATTTTTTTTTAGAAAAACCTGACTTGTGGCACTATTTTCAAAATATTTTTTTTGTTTTTACATTTATTTTCATTCTGTTTTTAAACGCTTTTATTTAGCTTCACTTCGGAGCATCAAAGCATCAAATCGATCAAAATGCTACTCTATTTACACGGCAATAAGGTTTATATTTAGCTTCACTTCGGAGGATCAAATCTTGTAACGTTAATTTGAATGACTTCCCTTTAATGAAAATTGATGAAATTTGGCAGACATGTGTATTTCCGATGACAATACACGAAAATCAAAAAAAAAATTGAAATAAAAGCGTTTAAAAAAAAAATTTTTTTTGGATTCAACTTATTTGTATTTAGTAGCTGTTTTCATAGTTTATCTATTCGAGGTATAAAATCTACCTTAAATTGAATACGACATTTTTAAAAAACAAATTAAGTAAATTTTTTTTGAAAAAAATTACCCTTTTTCATTGAATTTCGCTAAAAAGTTAGAAAAATGCCCTATGAATATTATTTTTTTATTATTTATTATTAAATAACATGATATTACCTACAAAATCCCATTAAAAAGTTTGTAGTTATCTCAGTCATTTACCGAACTACAAACTCTTGAAGTATGCACCCTATTTTCGATAATAAGAAGAGTAGACTTTTAAAACCAGGCTAGTGGATCATTTAAGTGTCTTACTATCAAAAATACCTTTTGCCCTTTGATATAATAATTTTAAAGGTAAGGAAACAATAAAAACAAATGGAAATTTAAATCATTTATTTAAAAAAAAACAGTAATTCATTCATAAGGTTTTCTAAACGACCGCTATTGGTATTAATACAGGCTAAGGCTCAAAATGACATCCTTTGAGTGGTTCTTTGCACTTTCAAAATGTTCGCTCCTATTTTTATGGTAGCAGCATCAATCCTCTGTTTCAATTGTTCTCTCGTAGCTATTGGCACAGCATACACTTTTTGTTTAATGTGACCCCAAAATAATAATTAAGAGGCGTTAAATCAGGAGACCAAGAGAGACAGGTGGTCCAGTAGCATGGTCCTCCAAGGTCTCAATTGAAACAAAGTATTGATGCTGATGCTACAAAAATAGGAGCGAACCTCTTGTAAGTGCAAAGAACCACTCAAAGGATGTCATTTTGAGTCTTAGCTTGTATTAATGCCAATGGCGGTCGTTTCGAAAACGTTATGAATGAATTACTGATTTTTTTTAAATAAATGATTTAAATTTCCATTTGTTTTTACTGTTTCCTTACCTTTAAAATTATTATATCAAAGGGCAAAAGGTATTTTTGATAGTAAGACACTTAAATGATCCACTAGCCTGGTTTTAAAAGTCTACTCTTCTTATTATCGAAAATAGGGTGCATACTTCAAGAGTTTGTAGTTCGGTAAATGACTGAGATAACTACAAACTTTTTAATGGGATTTTGTAGGTAATATCATGTTATTTAATAATAAATAATAAAAAAATAATATTCATAGGGCATTTTTCTAACTTTTTAGCGAAATTCAATGAAAAAGGGTAATTTTTTTCAAAAAAAATTTACTTAATTTGTTTTTAAAAAATGTCGTATTCAATTTAAGGTAGATTTTATATCTCGAATAGATAAACTATGAAAACAGCTACTAAATACAAAAAACAGAATGAAAATAAATGTAAAAACAAAAAAATTATTTTGAAAATAGTGCAACAAGTCATGTTTTTCTAAAAAAAAATTAAAAAGCTAATAAAAAATAAACCGAACCGATAAGACCTTAACTTTAATGGTTTTTGTCGATAGTTTTGTCCACATAATCAATAGACGCCGGGCGGTCACTTCGCGCTGGGACACCCTGTATATATTCTACAATACCATGGTACATGTTTGAAAAAATATAGACTCATGGAGCAAAGTTTATTCCCTGAATAGGGTACTCTGTGGCTAGTCATAGAGAATTATTTTGACATTCCATAGATATAGTGACATTCTGATTTCATTTCTTTCTGTCCGTCAGTGTTAATTGTCAAAAAGTTAGAAATACGTATTTATGTTCTCTCTTTGCAAAATATGTATTTTATTTTCTAATATTGCGACAATAATAAAAAGTACTTCAAACAAATGTTATGTTTAACCACAATTTATCAACGTAACAGAAGTAATCATGAGTGATTCAGAGTCCGATGAAGAAAATGTCATAAGCTATGGTACTCCTCTCGACCCATATGAAGAAGGTAAACAGTAACAATTATGATAATAAATTATTGTATTATTAGGAGTAGAACATCACATTTATATTAGAATTATTTAATGATGTCGGGTAATAATTACACAAATGCTAAAGTTCTTATAAGTAAAGAGCCGATAAACAAGCAGAAGAAATAAGAAACAATAAAGAGCCGGTGGAAACCGTGATAATTGACATCTATACCATTGAAGTATTATCACATGTATGTCCCAATGCATTGGCGCCACGTGGCTTCAATCTTCAATGGATTCGTTCGATTTTGAAAGGAGAACCGGAGCTCAATTTTGAAAATGGAACCTCCCGGCGGCGGGACACACATTTTGTTCGAGATGTCTGTTCTATGACGTACTTCAATGATCTATACTAATATTATTTAAAGGAAACTTGATTTTTTGTTTGTTTGTTTGTAATTGGTAAACTGCAAAACTACTGGACTGATTTCATTAATTCTTTCACCAATGTAAAGCTACATTATTCCTGAGTAACATAGGCTATAAGTTATTATGATTAATGTTTTTACTTCATCACAAGTAAACGTGTTTAACATCCAGCGAAGTGGGTACATGTCAGCTAGTCAGTAATAAGCAGCAGTTAGATTTAGAATATTGTATTCTAAATGTTATCTATATTCAGTAACACCCAGTCCTGGATTTGTCAATAGGCCGTATAGGCCGCGGCCTAGGGGCGGCAGATTTCAGAAGATGATAATAAAGATAATTTTGCTATTAAAAAGTGCCGTAAAAATTGTAATTCTCGTTTTTTTACGCACTTTCTTAGTGACTAATTTAGTGCCTTCCTTACTATACTCAAAATTATCTAAGAACGCATTAATGATAGCTGCCATTTATTAATATGAACCAACCTTGTACGTACGTCTTTGAGCAAAATGGAATAATTATTTAATTGACATGAATAGTTGGTTACTTACGAACAAAGGATTTTGCCAAAATTTGTTAAAAATCCCTATTCGTATTGTATCGTATTCGTATTGACGTTATTTATAAATCATATTGAACATTATAATCTAGTAAAAATCCCATCACATCGTAATTTATGCAAAATTGAATAAAAAAATAAGGAGTCGAATCAATGTTATATGAAGATGACAAAATCTACACTGACGTTAAGTGATGTGACGGCATGAAACCACTTATAAAACCATAATAATCGATACATTTAATCAAATATTCAAGTTTAAGTATGTAGATCTAGCTAAAAATAGTAAATTTAGTGATTGGGCTACTGTAGGTATTTATAAAAGTAGGAACAGGATGTATGACCTTTACGCCGAGAAACAATACAATTTTTCTCCAACTTTCCAGGAGCACGTGAGAAATTATTCTAAAATCTTTAAAATTGTTTGTATTCAGGCGAAATCAATGTAATAAAAACCACTTGGAATATAATTAACAGTGAGAACGGTAACGCAAAGTCCTGTGATTTCAATTACGAATTATTGATTAATAATAATATAATCAGTGCTGATAAAGACGTGGCAAGCGAGTTTGAAAATCACTTCCGTAATATTCCTATAACATTAACCAGTTCACTAGCTTCTTCACCGACGGAAGCACTTTCTATATTAAAAAATCATATTAATGAATGTAATATTTTATTTGAATTTCAACATATAACCGCTAGAGACTTAATTAAGGCCTTTCAGTCTCTGAAGGTAAAGAATACGGGTGATTTGTGGGGCATCTCGGTAAAAATAATACAGCATATTATAGGTATTATTGCTCCATATTTGGTCGTAGTTTTTAATAAATGTATAGATCTAGGTATCTTTCCAGATCTTATGAAATGCAGCAAAATAATTCCACTTTTTAAAACAGGTGAAAAAACTGATCTTAATAACTATAGACCAGTTTCTGTTTTACCAACCCTCAGTAAGATTTTCGAAAAGATAATATTGAATCAAATGCTAATAAATTATTACATCATGAGCAATACGGTTTCACTAAAGGCCGTAGTACAACCGATGCCGGGGCTAGGCTATTAGAGCATATATTTGAAGCATGGGAGGCGTCACATAATGCCATAGGAGTATTTTGTGACTTATCTAAGGCATTTGATTGTGTTGAGCACGAAACATTGCTGTTTAAACTTGGCCACTATGGTATAAAAAACAAGGCCCTTAGCTTGATCGCGTCTTATTTGAGTAATAGAATACAAAAAGTTAGCATAAACAATATTAAGTCATCGGGGTCACCGGCTGTGATGGGTGTACCGCAGGGCTCGATCTTGGGTCCGTTTCTTTTTCTGGTATACATTAATGATTTACCACATTATGTAAAGAACCAAGCGGATATTGTACTATTTGCTGATGATACATCACTAATATTTAAGTGTGAAAGGAATAAAGTAAATTTCGACGACGTAAATAGTGCTCTTTCGAATGTGTCGCGTTGGTTCACTATCAATAACTTAATAATTAAATGCAAAAAAAACGAAATGTATCGAGTTTGTGCTACCTAATGTTAATCCATCCATCCATCCATCCATCAGCCCTTGGAGGTCCACTGCTGGACATAGGCCTCCCCTAACTTGCGCCACTCTGACCGGTCCTGAGCCTTCTGAATCCAGCGGATGCCCGCTGTCTTCTTCAGGTCGTCGGTCCATCCTGTCGGGGGGCGTCCTGTACTTCGCTTTCCGAGACGCGGGCGCCATTCGAGGACCTTTCTTCCCCAACGGTTATCGGTCCTTCGCACTATGTGGCCAGCCCATTGCCACTTCAGCCGGCTAATTCTTTGAGCTATGTCGGTCACCCTTGTTCCCTAATGTTAAAAAAGTCAGCAAATAAACTAAATAACGAAACATTGCATATGGAGGAATCGACGGTCTTTTTAGGGGTGACCTTAGATAGTAAACTTCAATGGGGCCCACATATAACAAATCTCGCGACAAAACTCGGTAGGGCTGCTTTTGCTGTTAGGAAAATAAGGCAGTATACAGACGTCGAAACTGCTAGGATAGTCTATTTTGCTTATTTCCACAGTGTTATGTCTTATGCCATCTTGCTGTGGGGCAAAGCAGCCAATATAGAACAAATTTTCATACTCCAGAAACGGGCAGTTAGGGCTATTTATAAACTTAGGTCTCGGGAATCTTTGCGTGAAAAGTTCAAGGAAATAGGTATACTTACAGTAGCTTCCCAGTACATCTTTAACAATGTAGTTTTTATACGGAAGAATATAAACGCGTATAAACAAAATTTTGATATGAATAATCGCCATACGAAAAGAATGCATCAATTAGTTACGCCTTCGTTCCGCCTAAGTAAAGTGCAGCGATCTTTCATAGGGCTTGGTATACATTTCTATAATAAAATCCCAAAATTAATACGTGACTTGCCAATAGAAACTTTCAAAAAACGTGTAAAGACACAATAGGCTTGTTTCCACTAAGAATAAATCGAATGGCTTAGAGTTTCTAATGATTAACCATGATAATTAGTAAACAAAAATGCAGCTTTTCTATTAAAATAATAAAAGATTAATAATATTTTTGGAAAATAAAATCGACAAATTGAGGCGTTTAATCACGTGACATTAAACATCAATCAGTGAAGCGCATGGAAGCGTGACGTCACACCTCGCGAAACACTACGTTGTAGCTGTCATTTTCGTATAAAATGAACAGGTTATTTGGAGTTTTCAGCAATTCTCGTTAAATTAATACAGTTCGTTTTTAGTTTAATCTTGAAAGACAGATATAATTTGCTATGGAATCAGGATTTAACAAAGCAAACAGCAGTAATTTGCCCAAAATTGACGCCGTTATGCTTGGCAAATTTTTTGCAATAAACACCGACTTTTGTTCATCGGAATTCCGCAATGTTAAAACTTCTGTGTAAGTATAACGTGAAGAACAAACAAAGTCTCATTTAATTAGCAGTTACCAGTCAGAGAGTCGCATTTACCTACTATGGAATGTCATAACATTTTATAGGTTATGTGTGGTATATTATGGTAGATTTTGCAAAATTCATTTCTTTTACTATACATTTATAAATAGATACATCAAGTTGTGTTTATTACTTACATCAAAATGATCTTCACAGAAATAAATTGTGGAATCAGTTGATAAAGTAAGAGCATCTTGCCTCCTTGCAATATTTAACCACTTTCTACGTATTTGTTTATTGTTTGGAACGTATATGAATAATTAGTTTGGCGTTTTTATCGTTGTACTTTTACATTGGGGCACTATACAGTATTTATAATACGAGGAATTCATTATTTATTAAAAAACACAATTGACTGTCATACACAAACACGGCTGTTTCGCGAGGTGTGACGTCATTCAAAACGCCATGACAGTCTTGGCCTTTTTCGCGGTCAATTTCAAGTTCATTTCTAAAAACTCAAAATACTAATGTAAAAGACTTATTTTTCTTAGAATAATATATTTTTGGGGTGAAATAGATGCTAAGTTATAGTTTTAAACTAATTTCCAAATTTTGTCAACTAGCCTATTGTTAGGCAAGGGATATTATAGTGTAGACGAGTATTTAAATGACAAAGACGCATGGAAATGACCAGCTCTGCAACCAGTTCCGCTCAGAATAGTAAATACTTTTGTATTATTATCTTTTTTTGTAATATTTTTTTAAAAGATGTGCTGAGGAGTTTCTTTAGGCTTTTCTTCTCCTCCACGACAAAGCACCTTCCGAAAAGCCAAAAAATGACGTGCATAAGTGTATCAGTCAAAGTCAAAGTCAAAATATTTTATTCATATAGGTATCATTGATACACTATAGTGATACCTATATGAATAAAATATTTTGACTTTGAATCGAAACTTAAAATAAAAATGAATTTATTTAATTTCTTTCTTTGTGTTTAACAATTAAACAATTTAATTTCTTCTCTTCTATAAGAACATGACCAAAAGTGTTTATTACGATTTACGATAATCTCTAACCGCAGCCATTTGAACTGATTAAAATACGGTTAGAATATTCATTATTCAACCGAAACCCAAATTTCATACGCTGGATGCGGCGCGGACGAATTAACAGTGAGTTTTTTAGGAAAAAAATATTTTATTATAGTCGTAAATACATAATTATTGAGCGTGTAGGTATGGTAAAGTAACTTAAGTAGCTCAATGGAGGCAGTATCATTCCAGTTACTTGTGGATATCTAAATGTTTCGGTTTTTAGAATTTACAATTTAATTATTGAATCGATTAGAAAGTCTTACAATTTTGAATCGATTTGTTGCAAAAATTGGTTCTTTCGTGAATCGATTTTTTTTGTACATCTCTAGTGTCACTGCGATGACAAACGACAAATATGCATTCTTAGTTCGTGGGGACTATATGAATGGAAAATTATTATTTGAGAATGCCATGCACCCTGCATGGGGCGGCGGAAATTAATTAGCCTACACTCATAAAAAATATAAATCCGGCACTGGTAACACCTTAGGAATTAATAATAGGATGCCAATCAATAAATAAAAGGAGCAGAAAATAAAAAAAGAAAATTGTAAAACTCCCTATAAATTAAATAATTATTTTTTTACATTTACATAAAAATCTATTGATAACAACAAACACAGTATATTAAATAAAAGACATATTATTGTAAAATACCAATATATTATAAAATCTCTTCCAGACGAAATACCCTCAAAACGTAAATACCAAGAGCAATCTGATCAGTATGCAGTGGATGCTGACGGCAGACGCAGGTTCCATGGCGCCTTCACTGGTGGCTTTTCAGCAGGCTACGGCAACACTGTTGGCACGCCCGAAGGCTGGACGCCAGCTACTTTTAAAAGCTCTCGGCAGGAGAAAGCACAAGTTTCTGTAAGTAAACATTCTACTTTACTTGCCACTTGATAGGGGATGCAAGTTGTTTATATTATCTATTATACCTAAATATATAAATAACAAGATCCTGAAAATAACGGCACTACCCTACCCTTCTCGCACTCATTACTGTGTCCTCCTCCCAAAGGTTGTCTGGAACAGATCGCTCTATAGCATGTACATTGTACATCATATTTTACATGTTTTAATGTATCTATAGCATATTTGCTCTATCTATCTACGTGATCGCATCAGAAATGAGGAGATCCGTAGACGAACAAGGGTAACCGACATAGTTCAAAGAATTAGCCGGCTGAAGTGGCAATGGGCTGGCCACATAGTGCGAAGGACCGATAATGGTTGGGGAAGAAAGGTCCTCGATTGGCGCCCACGTCTCGGAAAACGGAGTATAGGACGCCCCCCGACCAGGTGGACTGACGACCTGAAGAAGACAGCGGGCATCCGCTGGATTCAGAAGACTCTGGACCGGTCAGAGTGGCGCAAGTTAGGGGAGGCCTATGTCCAGCAGGGCACCTCCAAGGGCTGATGGATGGATGGATGGATGGATAGCATATTTGGTCCCAAATGGTGGTGGAATTACAAAAATTATGCTCATAAGTGTATTTAAAAATACCCACATGATTCAGATACACACAAATGATTCTGAGTTTAAGTAGATGTGAATATTATGTACTCAAATGAATCTAGCTTGCTTTAACTTATGATTTACCTACAAAGTTATCTATCGAATATTGATCCAGAATCAAAGACCAGAAGACTTTATGGATGAAGAAGACCGCGGCGAGTATGGCATCGCGCCGCGTCAGCTGCAGACCAGCCAGGAGTTCTCGGGACGCAAGCGGCAAGGCCAGAGACGGTTTCATGATGGACCTATACCTGGTAGGATTTACTATTACTTTTAAAGCACACAAACAAATACATATTAATAAATATAGTTTTAAAGTTTATCAACTGTTGTTAATACAGAAACAAATACATAATAATAATTCATAATAATAAATAAATAATATTTTTTAATGGAAATATTTGGCTAACGATCTGATGATGCATCTAATGGTATATGGCTATAGTCTCCCAAAGATATCATAATGTAGATTGTAAATTGTATTAAGATATTATTATGTGGTCAGTCAATAAATTACTTTTGTTTTTATCTACTGCATATTATTCTTGGCTTGAATCAGTGAAGTCTTTGGTGTTGCTGATGTGTGTCGATAATAGTCACTTATCATCAAGTGGAGTTTCGTTTGCCGGTTATTTCTTTTAAAAAAATCTCCAGAAAGCTGGAACATTTTGAGAATTTCAATACCCAGGTGAACCAGTTCTGGAACAGTTGGTCCGCGCTGTCCACGAGACGGCAGCGGTGCGCATGCTGAGAGCGATGGGCTGGAAGGAGGGGCAGGGGACTGGCGCTCGAGTGACGAGAGAGGAGAAGAAGAAAGAGAAACAAAGGCATAAGGTCTACGGGTGTTATATGCCGGAGGACATGAGACAGGTACGTGGTTACAGTCAATCTATAGACTATTTTGTGTACAAGACTGATTTGAAAACAATCTTGGGATTTATTTTCTTGAAATATTTATTTAATTTAGTTTAAAACAGTAATTAATATAATAGTAAACCAAGTCGTAGCATTAAATGATTATCTTTAAATTAGTTTCAATTTATATCGACCTTATTATTAAATTACAAATTAGAATAAAATATTGTTTACAAATGGTCCATGCGGTCCACGAGATCAATAGTCAATAGTCATTTATTCATATTGAAAATACACGTCATCAATTTAAAAATAAAATTACAAATACCTATATACTCAGTATAGGTATAAGTTGTAAAAAAATTATTACAATGGATAAAAAAATGTCAATAATAAAAATATTAATATCAATGTCAAATCTTAAAAAAAAATAATAATATAATAATCCATTCATTAAAAACAGTCATAAAAATACACAATGTAAATTAATTGTTTATAATGATTTACAGTAATTAATTCTATTTGCTAACATTTAGTCAGGTAGCATGAATTCCTCGACACTGTAGAACGTCTGTTCCACCAGCCACTGTTTAAGCCTGAATTTGAAGCTTGTTAGGCTTTCTGCCTCAGTTATATTACTGGGCAGCCTATTGTATACAGCCGGGCCCATTATGTGGGTCAACTTAGATGACTTGGTGAGTTTTCGCGGCACTGCCAACAGCTTATTGGCGTTTCGGGTGTGGTGGGAGTGACCATCACCCCTCTTTTTATATGACACCAGGTTCATTCTCACATATACTGCCGTCTGTAATATCACGATGGAAGGTAATGTAAGAATTCCTAAGTCTTTAAAGAGGGGTTTTGCAGAGGTGTCGCGACCTACTCGCGCCAGTGCCCTCACAGCACGTTTCTGCATGCGGAATGCACGCTGCCAGTCAGAAGAGTGACCCCACAGCTCCGCACCGTATTGCAGCACAGAGTGCACCGTCGCGAAGTAGCACGCGCGCGCAACCTCGGTGGACACAACCCGACACACACGACTTAGCGCGAAGCAGGCACTACCGAGTTTTCCACACACCTTTTGGACATGAGTTTTCCATGTGAGGGCGCTGTCGATTTCGAAACCGAGAAAGGTGGATTCATGTGTTCCCTTAATCGTCATTCCGTTCACTAGAACCGTAAGAGGACTTAGTGTTCGACCTGATAGATTAAAGTGAACGTAATGTGTCTTGCTTATATTTAGGGAAAGGCCATTTATAGCAAACCATTCGGCAAGACGGGCCGCTGTGCTATTCAACCTCTCCTCAAGCTGGTCCGGTTTGGGCGCAGTGACAATCGCAGCGACATCATCCGCATACATTATTATATGTATATGTGCGTCACTCACTGCGTCCGGTAGGTCATTCAAGAGGAGAGAAAACAGTATATTCGACACCGACGAACCCTGCGCAACTCCCATAGCAGTTGATAGCGGGTCAGACTTTGTCTTTCCATTCCCTGCATCTACTACTTGGATCCTGTCACGCATTAGGTCCGTTAAAATATGGAGCGATGGACCGTCGATGCCATAATGTTTGAGTTTGGCTGCAAGTACTGCATGGTCGGCAACTTGGTGATTGTGTTCGCGCGCGTCCATTACACGTCTGATGATCTGTCGGACCATAGACGCAGTAGATCGTCCTACGCGGTACGCGTATTGTTGATCCGACAAAACCTTATTTGAAGAGAGAAATGCTGTGAGTCTAGAACTCAGACCGTTTTCAAAGACCTTTGCTATTGTCGGGATGATAGACACCGATCTATAGCTGTCAATGCTATTCCTATTTCCTTTCCCTTTAAAGATAGGACATACCTTGCTCACCTTTAACGGTCCCGGATATGACCCCTCTGTCAGGCACATATTGAATAGCAAGGCTAGTACTGGAGCTAGTGGAATGATCGCCATTCGCAAGAGTTCCATGGACAAGCCGTATATATCCTTCGACTTCTTTGGAGGTATTTGCACGGCGACAATGTGATACACTTCATCTGCAGTGAAGGGTCTCAGTACAAAGCAGTGGTCCGCGGGCTCGCGGGTTGCCGCTAGGGTGGCTGTCACACGACTTATGTCTGCTTTAGGGGCTCCACATGCAAACGCTGCATTAAGGAATCGCAAATTCATCGCATCGACGGCTTCCTTAGGCGTGTCAAATTTTTTGCCATTAGAGTCTACCAGCACGTCTGTAAAATTTATTTTTGGCGTGTTGGTTTTACCTCTTTCTTTATTAATTACTGTCCACATTCCTTTCGATGCACTCGAACTATTATTTATCTTAGTTGCATAATAATTAGATTTTTTATTTTTAATCAGCATGTCATATTTATTTCTAAATTCGTCTAATTTTAATTGTAATTTAATGTCATTTGGAATTAATATATGCAGTTTTTCAATGTCAAACAGTAAATTTTTCATGTTTTTAACATCGGGACATACCCACGATGAGTCAAATGTTCTTAATTTTTTAAATGGGAAACAGACATCATGTTTGTTAACGATGACGTTTATTATGGACGTCGCAAGCGTCTCAGCAGACGGGCTTCGATCTATAATCGCCATCCAATCTACACTGTCAATGGATCGTGCGAAGTTGGCACGATTACATTGAGAAAAATCCCTAACGAGGCTAGGCGGTGGTTTTGTTACTTTCTGGTCACACCACAATTCTCCTCGCACCGCTAGATGGTCACTCAAATGTGTTACCACCGGAGCGGCCCGCACGGACCCGGCCCGCATGTTCGTGTACAGATGGTCTAGGCTAGTAGCAGTTGTGGCTGTGACACGGGTGGGGAAGTCTACAATATTCCTCATATTGTTTGCAACCAACATATCTGATAATTTTTTATGCTCAGAATCTAATTTACCTTAGCAGTTAATATTAAAGTCCCCTACAATTATGCATTCCCTATCTCGTTCTCTTATTTTGTCTAGCAAACGTTCAAAGTGATCGAGGAAATCATGAACATTAATTAAATTTGTTCTATACAAACACACAATCGTTAAGTCATACTCCGTTAGATCAATCGCAGATATTTCGCAAAACTGTTCCACTGATAGGGATGTTAACTCTAAATTTTCGTAACATTTTAATTGGTCTTTTACAAATATGCATGATCCCCCGTGTGCTTTCTGTTGCCGACAAAAAAAAGATGCTAATTTAAAACCCTCAATACTGACGCATTTTAGTTTACTGTCCGTGAGCCAGTGCTCCGTCAATGCTAATACATCGCACTTTAATTCACTACCTAACAGCACTTCTATTTTTTGCGTTAGATCAGATAGAGGCATAAGGTGTACAGACGACAAAGTTTTTAAGAGTACTGGCTATGGGCATTCTCCTTTTCAGGCAATGTTCAATTTAGCCCTGCATGTGATCATGTGAAGTTTGGAACAAGTATGGAAACAGTTTTTTTTATTTTTGGTTTGGTTTTAGTAGTGCTACCCGTGATGCCGGGGTGGGTCACAATTAGTACATAAATCATGTTACAATAGGTCAGTATAGTTACACTCACCACGATAGCTATTTTATTAAAACCTTATCAAATATTTCCAGGACAGCAAACAAGAATCAGAAGACTCAACGGACTCAGAGTTCGAGTATGAGACGTTGTTCGCGCCGGACGACTATGAACCTTATGTCCTGAAACGTAAGGACGATCGCTTCGGGCTGGGGTACACTGGGCTCAGTCGTCACTCAGTGCTGGGTAATCTTGTGGGAGAGTATGGTGAAGGGTCCTCTAGGAGTCATCTTGTTATGAAGGAGAAGGGGAAAAAGGTGAGTTTAAAATCTATTTAAAGTAATGTTATGAAAAGGAAAGTTTTGATTTTTTATGTGAAACATCTATAGGCGAGGGGTAAACCTGATTTTTGGCGCGGTGAGTGGCGACGCTTCGCCGTACTATATTATTATGGTAGGGCAATATGAAAAAAATAATAATAACACAATGTGGGTAATCATAAATAAACTTAGTTTGATAGGCTGTAGCATACAGTAGGACAAAACTGTCATCATTTTCTGGAGACAATTCGTAATATTGTATTTTTTCATCATGCCATATTTAGTTCCTCTCATAATCTGTACTTTTATGCATATTAGTTGTATAAAATAATTTCGATGTTTCATATCTGCGAGCCGCCCCATGACGGCTGACATTTATTTGTTTGTTTGTAATGGTAAACTCGAAAGCTACTGAACCAATTTCAAAAATTCATTCACCAGTAGGATGCTCAATTGTTTCTGAGTAACATGGGCTATATTTCGTTTGGAATAAATTAGGGATCTATAAGAAAACCAAAGCCAAACGAGGGTAGTAACTTGTATTGCATTGCATCCTTGCTAAATTTTGAACAAGAACATATAAAAAAAGTTAAAAATTGGACTTTTAGATTTAAGTTGAAATTAAAAATCTTTAATGAAAACTGAAGAATATTAAAAAAGAAAAATATGGGAGAGAATTCATAACAATTTTCAGGAAAAAAAAACAAGCAAATTGAATGCGGGCCTCTATACTAAACGCAAAGACTCGTGGCAGGCGCAGTAATAAAACGTGCAAAAGAGACGGCGCACATCATTTTCTCTCTCGCACTTGCAATGTTTATGGATGACGTCACACAGGCACAGAGATGCGAAACACCTAATCCAATACCTTTAAACGAGCAATTCTTGTATATATAATTAGAATCTCGGAATCGGCTCCAACGATTTTCATGAAATTTAGTATATAGGGGGTTTTGGAGGCGATAAATCGATCTAGCTAGGATTCATTTTTAGAAAATGTCGTTTTATCGGTGTTTTGAGGCAATGATAAACTTAGACTACAATATACTCTTCTTGGCATCTATTGGCAAGTAGCAATACTAAAGCTACTTCAGTAAATGGCGTTGTTAAGCAACACTAAACCGAGCAAAGCTCGGTCATCCGGGTACTTTCTATAAACAGTGCAAGTGCGAGAGAGAAAATTATGTGCGCCGTCTCTTTTGCAAGTTTTATTACTCCGCCTGCCACGAGTCTTTGCATTTAGTATAACCTACCTACCTCTTAACATGAATATGTTGTGCAGGTATCGATCCGAGGGCAGGCTTTCGGCGTGGGCGCCTTCGAAGCTGATGATGACGATGTGTACGCTACGGAGGACATGTCGCACTACGACTTCACGCTCGGCGGAGAAGAAACGGGGAAAAAGAAGAAATTGGAGAAGAATGCTAATGTTTGTATATTTTATTTATTTATCCTTTATTGTCACAACTTTAATTCTAAGGAGTACAATGAGCGGACTTAATGCCTGATGGCATTCTCTACCAGTCACCCCTGGGAGCTGGTGAGAAGATGTAGTAGGTGCATACAATGCCAGAAGTATTTGTCGTTGTGACAATTACAGAAAAAGCATAAAGCGAAATTACCATATTATAGCTATTCCTTATATAGACATAATAACAGAAGTAACAATGTGGCTATGTCCCAGAGTCAACGGAGCCCCACACTTCGGGGCACCTTTTTTTACCTTGAATAAAAACAGCCACTTTATGAATAGCACCAAACTGAGTTTTTAGGGTTCCGTTATCAAAACTATTTTTAAACACAGTGAAAACATAGCATAGTTTGTTTTGTTACTTCCAGACCCTAGCAGGGTTCGTGAGAGCGACGAAGCCCCTGCCCCCGGTGCCGTCGTACCCCCCGCCCGCGCTGCCCCGGGACTACGCCCCCGCGCCCGCCGGCACCCGGCGCTCCAGGTTCGAGCCCTGCGCGCAGCCACAGAGGGACCAAGGTACAGCTCATCAATCGGTTTACAATAATTGTGATTCAGCTTGACTTTTCAAATCATTTATCTTTTTTTATGCCTTAAGCAAGCAAACAAGCAGACGGGTCACCTGATGGTAAGTAATCACCGCCGCCCATGGATATTAGTAACACCGGGAGCGTCACCAATGCGTTGCCGGCCTCGAAGAAAACAATAGTTATGTTTAAATTGACTGATTGTATAATTATACCTATAAATGCAACTTCAACATTTTTTCTTCTTTTTTTTACACACAAATACATTCACGCACGTTGGAACTCGCGCACATTCACTCACATGCACACTTTCTCACGCACACACGCTCACACATGTACGTTGAAACACGCTAATGGAGGCTTTATATATTTTTTTATAATCATCTAATTTCCTATCCCCAGGTCTCGGCCGCCATGAGCTAACAGCAGAAGCGCGAGGGAATCTTCTAGGGGAGACATCGCTGCCAAACCCACCAGCCGTACCACCCAAAACGACCGTCGCTGCTCCCATGAAGATAATAGACTTCACAACCCCACCAGTCGTTCAAACTGACAAGACTGAAGATTACATATCAATCAAAGATACCGGTAAAGACGTACCTAAAGTGTTCAAGCCGTTCGCTGGCAACCCTCAGAAGCAGCTGAGGTATGAGAACTTCCTAAAAGACAAGGACAGCGTGGTGGTAGAGGAGAGCGAGACGGAGAGGCTGAGCGAGTGGGAGAGGAATAGAGAACTGATGGAGTTTGAACAAGCGGCAAAGCTCTATAAGCCGCTGAGTGGTGTTATGAATGATAGGTATGGCTTTTAATAAAATTAGTACACTTTATGACGTCACTATGATGGTATGGTGCAATGCATACCTGATTTATTAGCTGTGTTATAGTAAGATTGGTCAAATACACGTTATTATAAGAAAAAAAATATTACTAATCTGCATATGCTGAGAATGAGCCTTTTTTCATATTACACTGCAGCACACACAGACTTTGCTGGTGATATAAATAGTCTGTTTAATAATCAGTTTATTATATTTTTGTCATTTTTGTTTTTCCTTCTTTTTTTATTTAATGTAATCTTTCATATATATATATTCTTATGTATTAAAATAAGTCTCTCTTTTTCTTTGCTATTTGTGTACCATGTGTTGCTTTTGTAATGTGGAAATAAATATTTTCTTATTCTTACTAATGACATTATAGACTCGTAAGAGCTTTGACGAGTCGCGTGGCGCAATGATACCCTGCCGGACCGCCGTTCGAAGGGTCCTGGGTTAGATTCCAAGAGTAATTCAAACACATAATGAGTTTAAACATAATGAGTTAATGTAATGAGTTTCAAACTCATTATGACTTGACTTGATTCAATGACTTCATCGCCACTTACCATCAAGTGGAATTGTAGTCAAGTATTAAGTTATAAGTTACTAGGAAATCGCCCTCGCTTCGCTTCGGAAAAAACAGTAAAAAAATAATATAATATAGCCTATATCACCCGGGGATAGTGTAGCTTCCCAACAGTGAAAGAACTTTTCAAATCTGTTCGGTAGTTTTGGAGCCTATTCAATGCAAACAAACAATCAAATCTTTCCTCTTTATAATATTAGTATAGATAAAAAAATACTGTTCTCAGCACAGACATGTATATTATGTCTGTGGTTCTCGGTATGGGTGTGTGTGTTATCCATGGCAATGATGATACTGGGAATCCTAGTGTGGGGCTATGAGTGTGTAGCGTTTATTTATTTTATTTCATTAAGGTACAATTTAGTTCCATTTTAGATTCACGCACGCCTCAGAGCCAGACGACGCCGTGAACCCATTGTGCGCTGTGGCCAAAAGCTCTGGTAGCTATGGATTGGCCACTCCGGAGCAGATCGAAGCGGCCAAGATGGGAGCGTATGGCTTGATGACGAGGAGAGAAACACCTTGGCGGCCTGAGACACTCGTCTGTAAACGGTTCAATGTGCCAGAGATTGGAGGGAATAGGTATGTTTGTGTCACAATAATTCATTAATAACTAGCTCTCTGCCCGCGGATTTGTCCAGGTTTACTGGGATAATAAATACCCTATATCCTATTCGATATCGTGGTCTACCTGTGGGCTAAATTTCGTGAAGAACCGTTCAGTAGTTTAAGCGGGAGAGGAGAACAGAGATTCTCACAAATTTTCACATTTATAATATTAGTAGGATACAGAATTGACGTACAAACTTGGAACACATCACGAAAAGTTAACGCACACACACGCAAATGCGTACGCACTCTACTATAAACACGTATAGCATACATGTCTGCACTTATAGTCTATTTTTAGAAGAAGACTCTGTAGACCAACTTGCATTATTTTTGTCGTAATTGCAATTTAAAAATAAGACAGGCATAAAATGAAAATATTTTTCATCTAACGCTAAAACAGATTTATTTACTCCTGAATATTTTTTTTATTAATATTAAAATAAAAAAGAGTGCCAAGATTGTTTACCAAATAAGCCTCTAAAAATGCAATATATAAATCAGCCACAATACGACTCGTCGTGTCTGGATGATTTGAATCAATTACTATATTCAACTGAACTTTTAATTTTAAACATTGATATTTCAAATACTATACTATAACAAGTTGATAGTCTCGTCCAATAAATATTTTATTTTGAGCACATAATATAAGGTTAGAAATAATAATAATTATGTTGTCAGCAGGCCGGAACCCATAAAAGAAGACAAACCAAAATTGTCCTACTCCATATTCTCTTATCTGGAATCTTCTGTACACGACAAAGAAAGCTTCACAAAGGAACAGACCAAGTTTAGTGGTTCCAAGTCGATTAACACGGACATAAATAAAGAAAAACCTGCTACTATTAACATTAACCAGATAATTCATGATAAAAATGACAAAATAAGTGATACAACAGGTCCAACTAAAAGAATGACTGTAGCAGAACTATTCCTTAAAGAATCTGAGAAGGATTTGAAAGATAAGGCTGAAGGAGGTGAAGTAAAGGATACAATTGAAAAGTTTGATAAAATGGACCTTTACAAATCAATATTTCTTAGCGATAGTGAAAATGAAGAAGAAATGTCTAAGCCTAAAGATATTAGCAATGATTCTTATGAAGATTTTGTGGATAAACCTAAGAATTTAGAAAGGAATCACTCACCCCCTCGTGGAATCTTTGCTAACATAGACTTCGATGAAATAAACTCTTGGAAAAGAAAAACAGGTGATACAACTAACGCAGATAACAAAGACACAACTACAACCAATGAAACAACTAGTAATAAAGTTGAGACAGCAAATATCACAGAAAAACCAGAGGCAATTGATGAGAGTATTTTATATGGACCTAAATTACCAGATAATTTGTCCAAAAGGCTAGAAAGTATGCCCGAAGAATCCTTTAAACCCACTTTCAGGTCCAAAGACGAAAGAGATAAGGATTCTTCTAGTGGCTCAGATTCGTGGGTCGAAGCTAAAGAAGTGAAGTCGAAAAAATCTAAGAAAGAAAAGAAAAAACACAAGAAGCATAAGTCTAAACATAAAAAATCTAAAAGCAAGAAAAAAGATAGGTAGATGGAGTGGTATAATAATTATAATCATTTATCGTATACAAAGTTTGCATTTTTATTCTCTCCTTCTCTCCCTCACTCTCTAGGATACTCACAATTTTACTAATAATATTATAGTAAAATTGTGTGTAGGTATCCGTTTATGTAAACCTAACAGAAATCGTATTATGCACAGATTATAAATCGTGAGTACTAAAAACATAAATAAAATTAAATAAATATTAACTAAACTAAAATTTGCATAGTCTTTCCGACACTGCACCGCAGGCAATTCGTAGGTTCGCAATTCGCAACCTACTTAATTACTTACGCATTTAACTAAAAAGTGCCCACCGACTTGACAGAAAAATAAAAAAAATAAAATTCTGAATTACGTTTACACGTATACACTTAAAATTTAGTTATCCTACTTAATACGTGTAAACCGATCGGGGTCTCGAGTCTCGACTCTCTGGGCTTTGCTTCGGAGTTTAGACAGCAGACGGTTTTAAGGAAATTGAACGAAACTATATGGGCCCAGATTTTACTTTGGAACCCTAAAAAAGAAAACAGAGTACGTAATCACTACGTTTTAATGATATCAGGAACTTTTATTTTTAAACTCACTATAAATATCTGTAACATTTTGTAAGTGTTAGAAATACACATTAACACATTAGTATTACACAACATCGTAAAGCGTTACGTTGAAAGTGTAGGTGTTGAGATCACTCCAAGGTTATTCGCGATGGCGGGAAACTGATTGCTTGTATCCTGCGCGCGTAACGCGTATCGCATACGCAGAAAAATAAAAGGCATATGTATTGACTAATTTTAGGATTCAATTTTATTTAATAGATAGAACCTTAATATTCATGAAAAAAATATAAAAATAATAATGTTCAATTTAAAAACAAAAATTGATAAATAAAAATCATTATCAAATTTCCCACCAAAAAACGTTACGTGACGTCACTAACCGATATTCAAAACTAGCGGCATACTGAAGTTTGTTGAACTTGCATAAAAAATACGAACAATGACGTCATAACTCTTACGCTCAAAATGGCGTTTGAGGTCATGTGACAGTGAGTACTATTTTTTACATTTTAAATTAATTATGTTTAATTTATTGTGATTGATTTCAAAGAATAATAATATTTTAGGTGTTTAAATGTTACCATGAATACTTTAAACATAAAATATTAATTTACAGTTAGTGTTAACATCCCTAAAACTAAACTGTTAAACTGTAGCCCACGGCTGTAGCCAATCAAATTCAACACAGCAAAATTTGCTATTATTTGTTTTTGAAGTTATACCTACTTCTGTAGGCGCGTTATGAAATAAATGGAAAATGATGAGAGAAAGATTTGTAACACAGACGGTCACGCACCTTTTTAAAAACGCTCGTTTTGAAAAAAATATTATTATAATATGTATTTATTATAATGTTTTTTTTTGTTGTTAGAATATTGTTTTAAAATATTATTTTTTAATGCTTTTTTATATTGTTGAAGTTGTATAACATTGGTTTTTAAATTTGTTTTTTGAATTTAGTTTTGATTTTTTTTTTAATATTTGGCTTTTTTTATTTCTTTTTGATTTTTTTTTGAATATTGTTTTTTAAAGTATTTTTAATTTTTTTTAATTGTTTTTTTTTAATTCATGTAAACTAACTTCGCACGCACGTACATAAGAACATTTTTATGTTTTTTTATTTTATTTTTATACACATAATATAAATAGTCACATGTATTGTGTATCCACAGATATAATGTGTGTGTATCCGAACTACAAAGAAAATGTACCGTTAAAACACAATGGAGAAGATTACAATTTTTAAATAATTTTTTAAAATATACAAATGAAGATCTTTATTGGTATGGGACTTCGACGTTGCACTTGTTATTAATTGTGATCAATAAATAATGTTTAAAACATCTTTTGTTTTGATTTGAAGGATAAACCTTTCTGGCAGCCGGGTAAAAAGAAATCATCTCTGCGTACAGTGTAAAGGAACTGAGGTACCACAATTTTTCCGAGTATTAGTTTTTGTTAGTTATCTATGTTTTAAATTTTAATACAATGACTACAGTATGAAACATGAAATTTCTTCATTACGGGACTACACTGACATATACTCTGCCTGAGTCAACTCATGACCGGGAATCGAACCGGGCACGAATCACTCCGCAGGCAGAATTTCTAAGGCAACCGACGCGCGACGGTGTAATACATATCGCACCTTCGGTGCAACAAAGTCACAAATGGAAAAAACTGTAAAATTGAGTTAGTATGCCAAATTGTCTATAAAACAAGCATTTTACGTGAAACTATAGCAAAAACTATAAACAATTAATAGTATATATATTTTTAACCTATTACAGATAGTAATCCAGTAATATGAAAATAAATGCGAATGGGAAAAAATCTTAAAGTCCTCTCATGTACAATTACAAAAAAAGCTGTTGTGCCTTTGTTGCACCGAAGGTGCGATATGTGTTCCAATACGACTATACGTAATAGGTTTTGTAATAAACATCAATTGACTCCTGTTACAAATAGAATAAACGAATGTTTGATTTAAAACTATAGTCAAATTTATCGTTTAACAAAAAACCCTGCAATAATAAATTAATGTCAAAATCTTCGGTGGAATAAATAAAAACCGCGCAAATGTGTGTCAGGCAACACGCAATGTAGGGTCCCGAAGTAGTAAGTTTATCGATTATTACTCATTAACTACATAGCCGTGATAGTTTTCCTTGTAAATTCATCATATGACCTATTTTTGAGAAGGTGTCAGAGTCAAGTGTCCCCTACTCTAACTAAAATTAGCATTTTAAAGTTGCTTTAAAGCCGAATAATACGCAAACGGACCCCTAAATCCAAAAATGGTCTTAAAAGAACCATGATAATTTTTTGAAAGACCTTTTCAATGATAGTGATACCCTGTGGGCCACACTATAGGGTATGCGATGAATTATTTTATTCTACTATTTTGGAGTTTTAATAAATATGTACATATGTATATCTATGCCTAATTTCAGCTTTCTAGCAATAAGGGTCGCAAATAGCAATTGGCGCTTTGCTTCGGACAGACGGATAGACATAATAACGAAACTATAAGGGTTCCAATTTTATTTCGGAACCCTAAAAACATGATAAAACACCTTACTACAAACAGAGATGGTATGATTTTGAATCGAAGTAGTGCGAAAGAAACAACGGTTTTACCGGGGCTCTATACATGAAAGAGATAAATTATACAAAATCGTAAAGCGTAACAGAGACAAGTATAAAACAGTACGTACAACCTAAGTTTATACCTATACGTATAGATTAGCACGCATGCGTCATTAAATTATGCCAGGGCTGTACTTTAATCACAATTAATTAAAAATTAAATAAACAATTAGTATTAATCACGTATTGTATTGTATTTCTTTTAATATATTTAGCAGCCTTTAAAAAAACTAGCGTGCTTTAAAATATACTTTCCCGTCATATTTTTTGGTATAATTGATTTCATTTTGTGGTTTTATTATATAATACATGATTTAAGATTAATTATTAATTAAGTTCTATTATCATATATAAATACTGTAAGCATCAGTCACGCCGTCAGACAATAGCCGATATTTTTAAAGAAGTGATTATAACCACAGAGTAGGCTCTTTGTATGTTTATGTTAATTAAGTAGGTAAGAAATAAGTAACGTTCTTTAAACTCTTATCTTTTTACAAGATATGATGTCACGTGCACACGCATCGTGTTCACGGCGTTTATCTGGAAATTCAAATAAGTTAAAACTGAACTTCTATTAAAGTCATATTTTTTATATCGTTGGTCTCCAATTCTACAGCCGTGATAGTTTTTCTTATATGCTAGCACTTCACTTTGCTATTCATGTTCACGTATTCGTATTGTTTGATTTGGCAAATACTGCGATGTGTAGATGGCGTATTTTGATGAAACATTTGTTTTATTTGGATTGTCACTTATTCGCGTATTCGACAAATATTTCGCCAAAAAAAGCAAACACGAATACACGAACACGAATAGCGAAGTGAAATGCCAGCATTCATTCATAATTATAATATGCTAAAGCTAAATAATGTTATTAATCTTTTCACATGTCTAACACCAACCATTTAGCTGGCGCACACGTCACTCTGGCCAAAATTAGTATTTTAAAGCTTAATGTTTCGCAAACAGATTTCTAAATCGGAAAATGGTCTTTCCAAACTAGATTGGATTACGGAACTCTAAAAACTGGATTCACAACAATACATTATTTTTAAATATTTAATATTGCTAGTAAAAAAAAAAATTTTTTTTGAGACTGAACAAAAATAGTTATTATAATCATCCCACGATAACTCTGCATAAGGATATTAACTGGTAGAAACAAAAATCGTACTATGGTATCACTTTTTGAATGATTGTCAAAGCTGACATACATTGACGTATCAGTTTCTCGTCGTTATACTGTTGTTGATTTTTGCTGAATTCTATTTTCACAATGGGTAAAACTATTAAAAGTGGCGTTCGAGAACTGATATTCAAGATGATATCGATGATACTGTCAACATTTCTCTTTATAAAATACATACTATTGATAAATACATAAAGCATTGATAAAATTATATTTTATCAAGTCAATCATAATCAATAAATAATAATATCTAGCATCAAAACCTATTATTTGACTCTATATCAGTATTGCCATAATAAAAGTTTCACTAACTACCGCTGTCACTTCATTGCAGAGTTATTGTAGGAGTACTCTAATAGCATATTATTTTAAACTGACAGAAACAAAAATCAAAACTATTTTCTTTTTATGAGCAGGCAACTTCATGATAATTTAAAACAAAGACGCAAACTGCGCAACTCGAGTGTGGCCCTGGCAAAATACAATCAGCTGTTTGTAATGACAGTTCTGACAAATACAAAATGGTTGAAAACTAAAGTTGGCAAACAAAGAAAGGCAGCGTAACAGCGCATTTAAACGTGAAAACTGTGTTTTATTGAGTGAAAGTTAGTTAATTTAGTGGATATTGTGTGTTCTACACGATGTTGGATTTAGAGATTGTTCCTGAGAGGTCGCTGGGCTGCGACGCCTGGGAATTTGTATTAGGTGAGCCATAGATGTTTATGCCTTACGTCAAGATTTTGCGTTGTATTTTGGATGGGGAGCGTATTAAGTAATTTAGTTTTCGAATATATCGATGTATTAAGAATAATTCCTCAGGATATTAAAAAAAGCTATTGATTTTTTTTCAATCGAAAAGTGTCAGGGCCGATGTCTTTGTTTCGTCTGTGGATCTTGTTTATTTTTTTATTGCTAAACTTGACCATGAATTATATCGGTTTGATTGTTCATGTATATTCATTGGTTTTCGTGATATAATTAATTAGATCCTTACTTGCATCCAACCAAACCATTGTTCACTGCAGAGCTCGCCGCCTGACCTATATCTGTGTGTTGACTCGATAAAAAAATATATCAGTGCACTTTTTGCCGCTTTTTTTTTTGACGAGATGTGAACGACGAATGTACTTTTCAATGTTGTTGTATTCAGGCTTATTCAGCTTCGATCTACCTGATTAGTGTTGCCAAGTCAGTGAACCAAGAAGTGGCTAAAACACTTTTAAAAAGTGGCTAGAATGTCAAAATTTCGTACCCTTTAAAGTGGCTAAAAGTGGCTAAAAATTTTGTACCTTCTTTTTGGATCGGGAGATAAAAAAAAACACTATCAAAAAATTATTTTTTAATAAAATCAAACATGGAAACTTAATTATTTTTATATCAGGTGGGATTGTGGTCAAGCATTAACTTATTTGTGTAAAAAAAATTAAATCAGTGGTTATTAGATGTTGAAGTATCTGGTTCCGCTACCAGGAAAGAATATTTTTCTTTTTTACCGATTTGACTTAGAACTTCCGCCGGTATTTTGTACGAAGCACATGTTTGGTTATTTTTATTTAAATAGTTCTTTATTATATAGAATTAAGTGTGTCTACACTCATTTTATTTCTATTTACCACACTCAAATGCTGAAGTAGAAAGTAGCTGAGTGTGGTAAAGACAAAACCGTTAAAGCCAAATCACTTAAAATCGCCGCGTCCGCATCGCCCGTTCGGTAAGGTAGGTATTTCCCGACTTTCCCGTATGTTTAAGTTACTCTATGGTTATTAATTCCAGCGCGAGCAAGATGCCATAGACAATGTTCGTTCAGAAATAATATTAAGTTAGGAAATAATAAAAAAAAACATGAGAGGTGTCAAGGGACACCCGGATGGAACGAAGTTCCTTTCGATTTAAGTATTGTTTTGTTGTACAGCGCCATCTCTGTTAAACGCTCTGAATCACTTCAAAAAAAGTGTCGTCATTCGTAAGAATTAAAAAGTGTCGTAATTTTCCGTCTAGCCCCCTTTCACAACGCGCGATATGTCACATAGAGTGACACTGTAAGGGCCACTAAGTTAGGTTAGGTTAAATGTCAAGTAATTATTAGCTTGTCGAGTCAAACCTCAAAAGTTGCTAGAATTGTGGCTAAAATATTTAACCAAGAATATTTGACATTTTTGGCTAAAGGAATCTTAAAAGTTGCCAGATCTAGCCAAAAAGTGGCTAACTTGGCAACACTGTACCTGATACCATGACGATTTTTAATGTTTTTAGTATATCTACCTACCGTATTTTGACCCACACAAAAAACTGATTTTAATAGAAAAAAAAAACAATTTAATGGACTACCGTATTCTTTTAGAATCTATCGTAATGGAAGAAAATTCCGATTCCGTTAATCGGTTTTTTACATGGCAACACCTGATTAGTTGATTCATTACCTTTTATACAGAGTAATTTGTATTGTATTGATCTGTGTAATCTGTATTGTTGTTATTGTTCATGTTTATATTGTTCATTGACATTCAGTGGTCTCGAACCTACCGATTTTTCGGTATTTCTACCGATATGGGCACTGTCCTACCGAAATACCGAAATGCAACGATTTTTCCACGATTTCAGAGAACACTTGGAAATTCTCCCGATTTCTCTACCTATTTTACATAATTTTTAGGCTGACAATCATTTTCATGTATGTTTTACGTTAAGGGGAATGGAAAATCCCTCAACAGTATACTGTTCTACATTTTTTCGCTCGTTGCAGACTCCGTCATAAAACGTAAACATGGTGTAGAGAACATTTCGCTCTCTCTCCCGCTTGCGGGTCTTACGGGAGGGCAGAGTGATGCGCATTATTGCTATCAAAAAGCGGTATCGATACGATACCTAGTGTATAATAAAGCCGCTAAAGCAACGAGGTGGAACACGAGGTGGTTTTAGTCGGTGGGTTTATATTATTTGAGTAAATAATAAAATACAAAGAAAAGATGAATAAAAATAATATTTTAGAATGGAAATATTCTTCATTATTGTGAAATTATTGTTTAATCGTACCGACGGTTCTAACACTCATACCACATATCGCTGCCGCTGCAGTAACATCACGAGCGCGGCAGAAATTAACGTTTTTATCGATAACGGCGGCGCA
This sequence comes from Thymelicus lineola, assembly GCA_963932265.1. Lineage (NCBI taxonomy): Eukaryota > Metazoa > Arthropoda > Insecta > Lepidoptera > Hesperiidae > Thymelicus > Thymelicus lineola. The sequence goes on along the minus strand of OZ010705.1, from coordinate 2,363,050 downwards.
TTGCACCCGCGCAGCATGCTCAACTTGAGTCCTACAATTCAATGTGTTTTGTAATTTTATTGACAATAAATGGTTTTTAGTCTTAATATTTTTGTTATTTAGATGGGTTTTATGTATACAAATTAGCCTCTTAGTTTATTTTTTGATAAATAAACGAATTTGATTGAATATTGTATTTTTTTTGACATATACCGATTTTCGGTACAAATATACCGATATTAAATGGACAAATCTACCGATTTCGCATTTTGACGTTCGAGAATCGAGAACACTAGGGTTCGAAGTATCGGCCTCTGGTATCGATACCGAGTACTCGTGTGGTATCGACGGGTATGGTATCGATACCAAAAAAGTATCGGTCCTGAAGTATCGATACTACTCAGTATCGAGTATCGAGTACTCGCGTGGATCACAGTCAGATCACAGCTAAAAAAAAAAGGTCGTCGACAGTGAATTTCTGTTTAGTCCGAGCGCTAAAACGGGCCGCAGTTGATCTTTTTCCATATGAAAATACTGAAAAGTACTCAGTATTTTAAAAGTACTCGATACCGACGTTTCATATGAGTACTTGTGAGTAATTACCAGGTACGAGTATCGAGTACTCAGTATCGAGTATCGCGATCTAAAGTATCGATACCTACTCAGTATCGAAAGTATCGTTCGAACCCTAGAGAACACAGACAGACCACAGACCACAGCACAGACCACAGTTGACATTGTTCAATACAGTTACCCGACTGATTCACTATTATTTTTGTTTCTTTAATTTCTATTAATAAGGTAAGTTATATTATACTATTAGCCACAACACCAAGTAGTAATTAGCATCTGAGAAGCTATAGGATTACCTATTTGTACTGGCAAAAGTCCAAATACTAACTCATTAATTCAACTGAAAAAAGTGATCATCAGGTTAAAAACATACATACGTCTTGTTTTAGGTATAGAAACCTCAAAATCCTTTTATCTACAATAAATTAAACAGACCTCTTTTGTTTTTCAGTCAAATGAGTGCCTTTTATATCAAGAGTATAGAAAGTAACTTTCTATTTTTGTCCATTGAAGTATAATGTCATAGAACACACATCTCGATCAAAATGCGTGTCCCGCCCGGGATTTTCCATTTTCAAAATTGGGCCTCCGTTCTCCTTTCAAAATCGAACGAATCCATTGAAGATTGAAGCCACATGGCGCCAATGCATTGGAACATACATGGTGTTCGCGGTGTTGGTTCTATATGCTCGTAATAATACTTCAATGTTTTTGTCATCTATTTCTTATCCTTTTGAAATCAACTGTTTAATGTGATGGTCTACCTTTAAATATATTTTATTATAATAGTTATTAAAATGAAACTCTCAGTTGACATGACAGCAAAAACTAACTTAAAACTACCTACATGCATTTAATATTCAAAGTGACACTTCAAAATATAAATATACAATATATATAACTATTATCTTTATTTTTTTCTATATTAATTGTAGTGAACTTGCAAATCTGCATTGAAGATGGAGACACCACGACAACAACCACAGAAAAATAAGACTTCAAGACCTAGAAATAAGAAATCAAAGAATGTTCCAAAGTCAACAGCATTACCAAGCACTGAAATACTGTACATCAATGATCCTCTTTGGCTAGAAATTTGGGAAGACCTTGGTTCAGAGAGGGGTCTCATTAGACCATTTGCAGAAAAGTTTCATGTTGACGCTTGTGGTTACCTTAATCTCATTGAAGAGGAATACAAAGCTATCTGCATTGTAGAAAAACATTATGCAGATTCAATCCCAGCATCAGCTCATGCTTACTACCACGGAGTTCTCTACTGGTATAAGCTAGCCTTGATTGCCCAGAAGCACGGCACATCTACATTTGACCAGAATAAATTAATCCAGTTTGTGCAAGGGAATTATACGGCACAGATTGCGGAAGTAGCAGGTTACTACCTCGAAGGGCTTGGTGACTTTGAAGACGCCAAGGGAGTGCCACATACCTTAGTTGCACCTGTACCCAACGAGGACGGCCACTTTGGCCAGGTGACAGCTGCAACTCACTCACTATATGAGTTAACCCCTGCACCAGCCGTCCTCTTGCAGCGCGTCCTAGAGGACTTGCAATGTACTAAGAACCGTGGAATAGGAGATGATAACTGGTTACCACAAGGAGTAACGCTGGCAGTCGAGGAGTCAAGTACAGAACAAGAGTCTAACATTCATCCAACGGTCAATCTTCTTGGGTGGCGAAGACCAGTTAAGTTGACACGCAATCAGCGCTGTAACATTGCATCCAACATACCCGAACCAGATGATGTATGCGTACAAAAACTCACCTACTCCATCAGTCGGGAGTTGTTCGAGCTTGTCGAAAGGCACCTGGGCAATTGCACGCGTTATAAAGTAACCAATGTCTCTACTTCAACGACTGGCAGTATAGTCCAGCAACTTACATGGTGTCCTACTGAGGGAACTGTTTCACGATTTCACCAATTCATTGAGACCGCCGGCCAAGTGCAGAGCCGCACCTATCTCCCACCTTGGACAGCCACTGCCGCCAAGGTGATGTGCTACCGCGCACTTCGTCAAGAGTTTGAAGAGGGCGAACAGATCTGCAATCCATGGTCATGTTTCCACTTTGACGGGTACCGCAATGTCCCCAACGAGTGGCGGGCTAATCGGAATACTCTGATAAAACAAGGAATGGGGGATTTGATAGATTACACACCATTCCGATCAACTATATCTTTTAGGTCGGCCACAATTTTGAACGTGCTTGCCAAATGAAAATTAAAAAATTGATGCACTTTTTGCCACTTAAAATGTAAATGTTCTGATTACCCCTTACCATGTCTGTTTAATAAAACAAGAAATATTATATGCTTTTATATTCATAATTTCTATTGCTATGCTGAGAAAATTAATTTGGATGGATGGATGGATGGAGATATGTTAAAACCCCTTAAAAGTATATTACAGAGAAATATTTACATACATGACTAGGAAAGGCCATTAAACTCACATAAAAGATAATTAAAATATAACAAAGGACTTAATCACGTTATAAACAATGCACATAATATATAGTCTATGACGCATGTATTGTGTATGTTTTATGTCAGTAATTACAATCTGTAACAATAACTAAGTTTTGTTCAGTGCTCCAGCCTTGCACTAGGTATATTTAGTAGCATAATAAATATGTATATCTATACTAATATTATAAAGAGGAATGATTTGATTGTCTGTTTGCATTA